>JAMKPZ010005237.1:0-20075 GCA_024699675.1 Amphibolis antarctica | reverse complement strand
GTGAGATTTATAAAAGTAAGTTTTAAAAACTTTATAATTATAATAAGTAGTAGTGGTAAAATTATAGAGGATTTTATTCATAGAATTAAAGTACGATGAATGAAGAAAAGAAATACTTCTAAAGTGTTGTATGATAGGAGGATCACTTAAAATCAAAAGAAAACTTTTGTAAAGTTGTTATTCACTCAAATATATTTTACGATCCTAAATGTTGGATTATAAAATATAATTATATGCAAAAAAGTTAGTGTTGTAGAGATGTACATGATTTGATCAATGGATAAGTAATAGTACTATAAGGGATAGCTTAGAAAATGATTTTATGAGAAATAAAGGAGGGGTTACATACACTAATCGAACATAAGATAAAATCAACTTAATTAGGTGGTTTGATTATATCTTTAAGAGACTAAAAAATAAACCAATTAGGAGGGAGAATTAATTAGTTATAAATGAACTAAAAGAAAATAAAGGAAGAACTAAAACTAGGGTTTTGTTTGATTTTAACTTTTTTCAACTTCTATAATCACCCCTAACATCATTATTATTGTATAAATTTTAACATATAAACTTTTATCATTTAAATTACTACATAATTATTATACAATTTCAACTTCGTTCACAAAATTAATTCCAACTTTAGCTCTATCTAACTCTTAAAGCTAAAAAAAGTTATCACCAAAAGAAAATCATGTGAGAAATTGTAAGAAAATATTTAAATTTATGTGCTTCAACTGAGGATTTAATAAAAATATATGAAAGAAAATGATTATGTGGCTGACCTTATGTACATGGTAGGACTATAGCTTGAATTGTCATTGTTGTTATTGTATCCTTTTTCAAAAGACTAATCAAATTGCTAATGGAAGAGCATATATTCTACTTTTTTCTGATTTAATATCGATCTCATATAAAAAAATTTCTCAAATAGATGTTTCATTTTTTGTTGTGGTTAACTTGATACAATATGATAAGCAAAAGAAAATCATGTGATAATGCAAAATGAAAGAATGACTAGAAGTAATGCATCCCAAGTGAAATACAAAGGACCATTAAAATTTAAGGACTTAGTTCCTAGAACCATAATGGTGATCCCATTACGTGGGATTTAGGTATTAATTGATTGAGTGTCGTTGTTTGGTCATAGAATCTCCACAATTAAGGAACATGGAATTAAAAGGCATTTACTAGATTTACTTCTGCAATTTCTCAAAGCGCACTAATTATTTTCTTGAGAAAAATAATGAAATGCAGCCACACCTGGCCAATATGTACTTGAGTGAAGTCATAAGTCCAAGTTTTCTAGTATGATTTAGAGCTTTAGGATCCTACTTGCTTTCCTTTTGACCAGACCCCTCTTGTTTTCTTGGCTTAAAAATGTTTTTCTATAATGAAATCATGTTGCATTCTAACCCAGGTTTGGCAGAGGAATCAAACATGCATGTGCTAAAGGGATAATCAGTTTGAAAAGGGATGGTCAGCTTCAATTAGTAGATATTAGCTATGGGTTACCATGGACAAATGAATGAGCACTACAAATGTAAGAACCATAAGTTCTCATTGGAGCAGATGGCATTGTTAAAGTAAGGAAATCCCCTGACATGGTAATCAACCATTGTAATTTATGAAAAGAATTATGAAAAATGAAGCATCAATAGGTAAAAGTGAAACAATGAAATGAAATCTAATCCATACACAACATGCTTAAAAATTCTAGTCCATACAGATTATATCTGTACAATAGTTAAGTTTCTGATTAGTCAAATGGTAAAAAGTTCAGTTGCATTTCCTTTCTATTTCTCTATTCAGCTTGAATAATTGGAAGTTTGTAGTACCTTCACTCCAAAAAAAGAATTGAGTGCATGGTTGGCCAGCAGAAGATCTCGTTTCTCAATGAAAAGGTGCAACTATTATACATTGATAGAAACCATCAAAGGGATAAAACTACATTCATTCCGTGCATTTAAGACACTCAAGAGCTGCAGGCTAGTATTGCACTTGTCCAACTTCAAGTATGGGCTCAAGGACTGCACTAGCACTTCCAATTATACATTACAGCTCAAATAAGAAGGAAGACTGTCTACTTGAATCAATAATCTGAGAAGCTGATTTCAATGGACATCCTGATGTCACTATTTTGAATGAGGCATCGTACTGCAATATTCCTGTTTTTAAAATGAACATTTTTGGATTTATCATTTCAAACCTTCAGTTTTTTATGGAAAGAGAAAAATGAAAAGGAAGCCCAAAACTTAACAAGCTTGTCTATTCTAAGGCAAACAAAGGCTCCTTTATCAGAAGATTAATTTTCTCAATAAGAAATTTAAGAATGTCATCTCTCTTTTCTTTCAAAAGCAAATGTCTTAGCTTTCCAAAAGTATAGCCCGAAGGTTGAATTCCCTTCTCAATCATCTCTTCCAACAGAACACATGCTTGATGCACCTCTCCCTTGTCACATAACCTGTTAATGAGTAAAGAATATATATGCATTGTTGGTGTAAACTGTTTCAAATGCATATACTTCCAAACCTTTAAAGCTTTATCCAACTTATCACTATCACAAAACATTTTTATCATCACTGTATATGTATCAGAATCAGGATCACAACATTTAATCATCCGGCGAAAAAACTTAAATGCTTCATCATTTCTGCCAAGAAATATCAAGCAGTTCATGATGATGTTACAAGTCCTTGAATCAGGCTGAATGCCCCTCTGCTCCATCTCTCCCAACACCGCAAAAGCATTTTCCAACCGATTGACCTTGCAAAATGCACTGATCAATGCATTATATACAACAACATCAGCCATGATGCCATTTCTTTCCATGTCAAGGAATGTGTCCACTGCCTCATGGATTAATTTCTGAGTTCCATAAGTATGAATCAATACACTATAAATAAAGGTGGTTGGTCTAAGAACCCTGGAATCCATATCCTTGACAACAGCAAATGCCTCTTCCACTTTTCCCACCTTGCAAAGGACATCCACCATAATACTATATGTTACAATGTCTGGTTCACAACCACCATCGATCATTTCCTGGAATACTTCCCTAGCTTTTGGCAAATTTGGCTCCCTGCCCCAACCTTGGATCAAGATGCTGTATGTTTTGGAATCCGGTGTGAACCTGTGCCTCATGTTGTAAAATACTTCCTGAGCTTTCCTCACATTCTTGGATTTGCAGAGTGCACTGAGAAGACTATTATATGCTTCCAAATTGGGCTCCACTCCATACTTGTCCATAACATTAAACGTATAAATAGCTTCTTCAACTTTCTGCACCCTTGCATACTTCCTCATGATAACCGCAAAAGTCTCAGTGTTGATAATTCCTTTTCTGCACATGCTGTTAACGAGATCCCACAAGATCTGATACTGCCTTATCTTTGCCAATGAACCTATCATGATGTGGTAAGCCCTGACACTATGAGTATAACCCCGCTGCTTTCCACTCCACTCAAAGAACCGGAAAGCCAGCATTCCTGCATTCTCAAACTTCTTAAGGACTTCCTCGGCCAAATCCGGTGACACCCTTATTCCGGTTTCGTCAAGGGCATTCTCAAGCCCCACTTTGGGGCAAGACATCAAAATCCTACAAATCCTTTTCGACGGGTTCGGAACCTCCACAAGTGCCGAATTCGAGCAATAATACTTCCACATGGACTCCCTACATCTCAAGACGGATGACACACAACCACTTCGTGCACTGATCATGCTTAGAAGAACCCGAATTCCACATCCAATTCATCAACCAGAAGCAACTTCTGCTGGTTCCATGGGTCCGTACAATGGCATTTGGTCCATGTCCATCTAAGCACGTCAAAACTATCGAACAGGCTTGCCGATCGCCAGTACACAAAAAGGATCGAAGCACAGAAGAAAATTATACTTCTCACCGCGCGATCAGATGGAAGACAAGACGACGACGACGGAACCGGAACGCGAACGGGAGCACTGGCGAAGCAGGGCGAGCGGCGTCGCGGCGAGGAGACGGGAAAGGTTAGATCGACGGAGAAGTTATCGGGCCGAGGAACCACAACTGTGGGCTTACCATTGAAAGTCCGATTAAAAAATTAGGAGGCCCAACTTCTAGTTCAGAATGTAAAACACATTTTTAAACTCTTCTTTTTTTCAAGTTTAACCTTCTAAAATTCTAATTTTACTTTTAAATGGTCTATTTTTGTTAAATTTGATGTAATTAAAGTTTATATGAATATATATATATATATATATAATAGAAATGTGTTTAATAAGTAAATCTAATTTTTTAAAATATTTACAAAAATATCATGATTTTTTAAAATTTTGTAATACTTTTATTTTTTACAATATAATTTTTATGTATTATTTTTTCAATTTTTTTTCTTTTTTTCTTTTTTCTCTTTTTCACTTCACTTTTTCTTTTTCTTTCGTTTCTATTTTCCTTATATACAAAAGAAAAAATGTCAAAGGTGAACTTTTCATGTAAGTTTTTAGCGAACGTGTAAAATTATCTTTTTCGTAGAAGAAAATAAAAGAACAACAAAAAGTAATGTAAAATTCATTTCTCGTGTCTTTGAAAAATGAATTGCGTAGGAATTAGTGTGTCAACTTTTAGAAGTGATTTTAATAACATAAATAGATATATTTATTTATACACTACTCCAAAATCTATTTCAATTCACTTCAGAAAATTAAAAACAGACGTAAACAAATACACTTTAAGCTTAAACATATTTTTTAAGCTCGAAGGATTCAAAAGATGCATGCGTAGGAACTCAAGTTAAAAGTAATACTTTTGGTAAAAATGTTTCAAAAATGTTGTTTGCACCCATCTCCAGTTCACTCTCCACTCTCGACTTCTCCTTACTAGTTGACATATTAAATATGTATTGTATATTAAAAAAAATATGATATATAAATTATATATTAAATAAATATTTATAAAAAATTATTTATTACATCATTATAAAATAATAACTTTTATTACATTAATTACGAAATTTTGATATTTTTGCTCAAATTTTTAAACTTTCTAATACATTTTGTGACTGTCACTGCAGATATCTTTATTTCTTTTTTAACTTCTTGTTACATTCTAAAATTTTCTTTTTCAATAGTTTTTGAAACATTCTTTTACTTTTTTTCTGTTAGATTCTAAAGGTACAAACAAACTCTCAAACTTTTCCTCATTTCTCTCGCCAAGTTGCCCCTTCTCCTGGGTCCTTTTGACATCGTAGAGTGCATTTATTTGCACTTACTCCTAACTTCTAGAGTGGATTTGAGTTTTTTTTGAAGTTGTGTCTGACATGTGCAAGAAAATCCTAGTGATTAAAAAGTCTTTTATTAATACAACAAATAATAACAATTGTATTTTACAATAAATACCTATAAAACCACTTAAAAGTAGTATTTTTAGATTATATTAATTTTTTTCAATTGTATCGTACAAAATTCACTCCCATAGCATTCACATTTAAGTATAACAATTAGGTATGTACATAAGGAAAAACATAATACAACACTAATGATGGTTATACCTACTTGTGGTGTCCATCTGCATTTAATACAACAAATAATAACAATTCATAGGTAACAATTATAACACATGACGATTTGTAAGTAACGTAAACTTGTAATCCTCACTACAACAACCACAACATTGAACGATACATACAACATACAATTATTCAACGATGATAGGAAAATAAAGCAACAGCCAAGTTCGAATAGGAAACATATATGGGTGTCGACTACAAATGTGTCATAATAAGTGATAGTTTTACTTCATTTGTTTAGAAGATGTTTTCCCAACATCGCTATAGACCTCTTCCTTCGTCAGGCAAGGTTTGGTTTAACAAAACTCACTCTATGCACATAATCACTCAATAATATCATTCTTGCAAGCCAAAAGTCCGAGTCCTCTTCAATCCCCTCGTCACGCATCAATTGCATGCATCTTTCAAATGATGTATCATTTTGCTTGATTTCCAAATTATCAATGAATTTATCCATTTTTCCCGTCCAATCTTTTGCTACCGCCATTGCACATGGCTTCTTATTCTTTTTGGGGGGTGAGGAAACCTCTTGGTTTAAGGATATTCCAATTCCTAGAGATCCTGTTGGACTATCTTGTCTGCTAATATTGTCAAGCACATTCGGGATGTTGAAATTGTCTTGCATCTTTATGTACTCACACCTAGCATTCGAATAATTGATGTAATTTATCTCTTAACTGTAATCCCTTCTTTTGGAACTTTTCACACCTAGGTTCTCGCCATTATAAAGGGCAAGTAGAATAACAACAATTAGATCTTAGCATCATAACTGTTTATCATAATGATATGTAATTCAATGATATTGTCCCCATACCTGCTTAAACAATTCCCACCATTCATCGTTCACACCTTCCCATGTCTTAGTGATAGGGTCCCAACCTATACCGGTTTGAGTTCAAAGGATTGTCCATAATTGTCAATCTTTGCGTAGACTTTCCCATTTATTCTTCAATTGTGCTCTAGTGTGGTACATGCCTGTTTTCGCCTAAAACTTAGTCTGTAGCAGTTCATAACCCTTATTGTCCAAATGCGTACCTAGCTTATGACCCAACAGAGATATAGATATGCATATAAGATGTATGAAGTGCTCCACTAAAGTGTCGTTCCAATTTGCTCTTTGTGAAGAAAAAGTATGTTTCTCTTTATATAACCCAGGCCCCTTTTTTTTAAAAATAATCACCCCATTATATTATTCATCAAGCTGGAGCCGCCTGCAAAAAATTGTTCGATTACAAGAATTGGGGGGACTAAACCAAAACCCAGTCCTGTATGATGTACTCCCACATGTCTTTGGAGCACTAGCAGGTGGACTGAAGCTGCTTCTCATACCTCCTAGGCTAAAACTATTTGTACCATAGGGAAGACTAAAGCTTCTAATACTTGGCGTGCTTAAATGCATTGTTTCGGTAGGAGAAGTGAAATTCATGTCATTTCCACCTGCATGTGCACTTGATGAACCGAACCCCATGTACCTACCTGGTTGACTAAAGCTTAAGCCACCTCCTAGGGGACTATAATGCATTTGGTGACCTTCATCTGACCTTAGATGTCTTGCCGTTAGTGCAATGGGGGTGCAGTGAAATGCAAAAGTCCTGCAAATTTCTATACCTGACGAGGCAGCCACATGGGGCATAGTATTTGGCAAATGAGGGGGTGTCGGGCCTGCATTCTGTGGTCCTTCAAGGGACTCATTGTTGTCCAAGTTGAATTTATACTTGTCACTGCATATTACATAAAAACAAAAAGTTCTATAAGTTGAACTAGTTTTGACAGTGCAGGACATTTAAATAAAATAAACTATTAATCTTGCATGTATCACAAAAAATATAACAAAGACAGAGCACCACATGTCGTACAAAAGGACATATTCCATAAAATGTTTTGCAAGTACAATGGTTATATTTCCATAATGACAGATATATATATATTAATTCAACACATTTTACAAGTCACGTCCTGTACCCCATTATCTCATATCTGATCCTCACAACACCCATTTCAATGTCATCATACACTGCTGCATGTAGCCCACATGTGTCCTATGGTGCGTCCACATTGTAATTGTTGTCGTCTAATGAAATCTCATCTAATGCTTCATCCACCACCACGCTTTTTTGTTTAATGATAAAGTTATGCAATGTCATGCAAGCAAAGACAATACAAACTTGTGTTGGATACGAGAATGGTGGCATTAAATTTGGTACGTTCCACCCTTTCTTCAAAATACCAAACGTGCACTCTATAACATTTCTTAAAGAAGACTGCAAGTAGTTGAAATGTTCCTCCAGGCCACGAGGCTACTAACATTGAAATTCAGGGACACAATACCTTGTTGTTCGATAAGGTGCAAGAAATCCAGTGTTGTTAGGGTATCTAGAATCAACTAGGTAATACTTACCTACACAAATGTTAAATTCCCAACAATGTTGTTACATATTACCGATAACAATGAATATATACTCCAATAAAGGGAAATAAGATAATGATGTAAAGCAATATATCTAACCTTGAGGGGCTTTTGGAAACATTTGTTGGGGATGTGACATCGCATGCCTTAGGACCTTACAATCATGTGTTGTACCCTCTCACCCAGCATATGCAAAAATGAATCTCATATTAAAGTCACACACATCTAGAACATTTTGTGTTGTGCGCTTTGCATCTCTTCCACAACAGAAAGCAATTTGTTTAGATTTACAAACAACGCAGTGAACATGAGTTCCATTTAACGCCCCAACTGCATTTTTAAAGAAAGACATGAACCTAGCATTGTCTCTTATAAATTTTGGGGTTTCATTTAAGGAATCCTTAGGTTTGACAACATCTCGTGCCCACTCCATAATACCATCAAGAACTCGATGGATGTAACGACTAATTGTTTGTCTTGAATATTGCAATGTAGTTTGAGTTACTCTATTTTTATGACCATGACTTATTATACCAAGAAAAATCCTAACCTGCTCCTCAACACTAACATAACGACTATCTGTTAATAGTTGATGTTCTTTAAGGATGTAGCACAACATTTTAAATGTGTCAGGCATCATCCAAGGACTATCGAAATAGACACACCAATGACCTTGTAACATGTTTGTGACTACCTCACTCCCATAATAACCAATAGTATGGACTCAACATCTAGGTGGAAAGGCAATGTCATAAAGGAATTGCATGTAAGAATAAAGGGTTAGGATAGCACAAAATACTGGTCCTCTTTAGGCAATGCTAACAAGTCACCATGATCAAGAAACTATAAAAAGGATCTGTTTCATATGGAAATTTATGTGTAAATGAAAAATCATATATTAAACAATATTAATGCAAAAGGCAGCAGTGAATACTAAAGCAAATCATCTTTCAAAAGTAATGTGTCTAATGAAATAACAAATAAAATTACATTAATTGAAATCATGACAGTAACGAAACCTTAAATTGTCTTTTGAGAGATGCATAACTTGCTAACTATACAAGAATTTGTGTTGATCTTTAGGAATAACTATGGCAAACAAGTTGACATACACTCATATCATGAACATAGTTGAGGTATAGAGTAAAAAATGAAGATGTATAGTAAATAACCTTTAAACAAACAAGTATTTAATATATGGACTCACTTTTGCATTCTATTTTCATAAAGAAATATTAGATCCAATTCCACCAAATGGTGATACCCAGCCCAGTTTCCAAGTGAAACATGTTCACAGAACAAGTTCAGCCCAACCAACATCTCTACTCATCTAATTAATCGACAAATCTAATTTGAATTATTGAAAATCATATATGACCATTTCAATCTCTTAATCTCCCCCTAATTTGATTCACTTGTCTATATATCATACAAATTAGAACAAATTAATCAATCAAATTATTTTTTATTTGTATTTTAGGAGAAAGACATATGTATACATACATGCATGCACACTAATTTATAATGTATCGATCATTTTTGTAAAATATGTTTCTAAACAGACAATTGGATCAAACAAAAGACTAATGTTTTCTTCGTATTTTTTCTCCTACATTATTTGCTTCTCGTGATTGGTTAAATTCTTTCTTGATTTTTTCTGTAATCATATAACAATAATTATTCAAATATTGCTCCATAGATTTATCATACTTTATGAACATATTTTTAACCTCTTTGTTATAGGTTTCGTATGAGAATTAGGAATAACGATGTGTTCATTTTCAATGTAACATTAACTGATTTTTTGATCACCTAAAGAGGAATCCCCTCATCACCAAGAAGTGTTTCAAAATGGCATAATACAACAACATTGTTGAAAATAAAAAATCATCCAAAATGGCAATCATCAGTATAGGTGGTATTTGAAGAGAAATGTTTCAAAAATTGTGAAGTCTTACTGTGCGAGTTGATCTGACATTGCAAGTGATGTATAACAATGGCAGCACATTCCAATCGGTTGGGGGCATTCGGGATTAGGGGGAAGAACCTTAATGTGGGTCAAACGTGGGACGAACAAGACTAAAGCATTGGTAGGGAAGGAGGAGTACTCTGAATGTAGCATGTAGAAAAGCCAAAGCAACATGTGAGTCCTCTGAATGCGGGAGGGAGGATGTGTGTAGGGTTGAGCTAGGGCACAGGATGGGGGGCACGCATGGGATCGAGCTAGGGCACGGTGATTGGATGGCGAGAGGAAGGGAACGTGTTGCGTGTAGGGGAACGCACCCAGGGACCAAAAGGGAGGAAGTCACCGACGGGTTGGGAGGAGGGTGTGTAAGGTCGAGCTAGGGCACGACAACTGGGCGGTGAGAGGAAGGGAACACACTACGAGTAGGGGAACGCACACAAGGACTGAAAGGGAGGAAGTGACTGATAGATTGGGAGGAGGGCGCTACGAGGTCACCCTTCCTTGTAGGTTATGGGGTTGAATGGAAACCAACGGGAAGGGAAAGTGGAATAGGAGGCGTTGTCGTGGGATGCATTTTGGGGAAGAAAGGGAAAACGTCAATTCTGCTTCTTGGTTTTCGTGATATATTGAATTTTTTTGTTTAATAACATGTACTATATACAGTATAGTACATAGTAAAAAATGTCGATGCACAGTAAAATACCACAGAAACAAATGCAACCCACTATTGTTTTTATCATTTAATTAAAATTACATTTGTTGTAGAAATTTTCAACTACATTTATTAAACAACATTTATTATACACATAATAAATCAATCAAATAATCATAAGATATGTAATATTTTATAAAATAAAAATTCATATATTTTACATAAAAAAATCTCCTCCAAACCTTAGATTTCGTTTGTTTATTTAACTTTTGCTCTACTTTCAATTTTAATAACCGCGAAAAGTAGAATTTGAAGATAAATTTTGCAAAAGATGTTAGAGTTGCATAATAAATTATAAGGTAAAAATTTATATATTAGAATTTATACGATGATAATAATTCAAAAAATTATATAAAATTAAAATTAAAATTAAAATCAACAAAACAAACAATACCTTGATTTCAACATAAAACACAAGACCAAATTTTTCAATCAACGCCTTTAGAAGTGCTGTTTGTCTAAATATTTTTTACTATATATCTTCCATTTTTTAATAATTAATAATAATATTTATCAAATAATTTTAATATTTTATATTAAAAAATTATATCAAAAATATTTATATCATATATCACATAATTATTTAAAAAATATAAATTTCACGTCATCTCATCTATCACTGAAATAAACTAAGTTGAGAAATCATTTGCAACATCAACGTCAAATCAACCCGTTGATATTACACGACAACCACTCAAGCCGACCAGTCACCCAGTTAAATCAACATACGAAGCTTTCATGTTTAGTTACATTTATTGGATAACATGTTTGATTTATGTTATACATGTCGCTGTGTCTAATCGATTTGATAGACCTTTAGATTTGACGTGAAAATAATTTTATAATTTTATAATATTTTATATTTATTTTAATATATATTTTTTAAAATTATTTTTTAGGAATTTAAATTTCTTAATAAAAATGTATGATTATAGATTTGAAATAAAATAAGAATATAATTAAAAATTAAACTTTGTTAGTTTGATGTGACATGACATGAATACCATATCATGTGGGTCCTGTCTGTTAATAAATGGTCATTAAAAATCATAATCATCATGAATGAAATAAAAGTATATAAATGATATAATAATGGACGACCGTTACTAGCATTGATAGCTGAACGGTCATTTGTTGGTGGGGGAGAAAGGGAAGAAGAGGGGACAAAGAGGTAGCGAGGTCTCACTTGTAAATAGAGGGGGAGAGCAAGGAAGAAGAGAAATCTGAAAATAAGAACAAACTTTACTTCTTCTTCTACTTCATCTCGCACTGGAGCCTCGATCTTTATCGACACTTCCCACGCACGCTCTCCATCGTTCGTGTGTCCACCCTTGCCACTGTGCCGATCACACGTGAGCTCATCGCCCCTCTGCACGCATCAACCCTGTTGTGCCTCCTTCGAATGCCAACTGCGCTCGTCCTCACGTGTGCTCTCCCAATTGCTGCGCACAAACTCGATCGCCCGTGTGCGTCGCCACCGTCTCCGATCGCTCCCACACACCTCCACCCGCTCATGTCGTCGCCGTTCGCCCCACGCACACTGCTGTTTGTGCATTCGCCCAAGCCCACACGTTCGCCACCATTCGCTCGGTCGTCGTTCCGCCAATCCATCGTCGTTATATACTCCTCTTCCGCTCACCCCCTTTTCGGTGGAGGTTAGGGATTTGAAAAAAAAAAAAAAAATTTATATTGATGCATTAAAAAAAATAATTTTATATTGATTACTTGGTTTGTGATTGTATGCATATGATTTATTGTTATATGCATATTTTGATATAATTGCTATTTGAAATAAATTTAAAGTAATCAATATTATTGTCAATATTGCATGCTTTATAATTTAAAATTAATTCAAGTTGTATGTTTTAAATTAAAAATTCTTGTCATATTGCATGTTTTAATTAATTTAATTATTACATGATTAGAATAAGTTGTTGTTATTGAGAATTAAATTTGAATTCTTGTTATAAATAGAATCATTTATTAATTTTAAATTGCATGCTTTAAAAGAGAAGTTACTGCATGTTTTTAAAGTTTAAAATTTTTAGTTGTTAAATAAATTGATTACCTTTTTGGTATCATTCTTTTATTTGTGCATTAACTTCTCTTTATTTGCCATTATAATTGTAAGTTACTTGTTAATTTGAAATTAGAAAGTTATTTTGAAATCAAAAATTTATTTAGAAATTTTGTATTGTGAAATAGATTTGGAAAAATGGCCAACAAGTTGATTTCAATCGAATTGGCTAGAATTGAGAAACTAAATGGGGGTGAACTATGAGATGTGGCATAGGAAAATAAAACATGCATTAGAGTTTGACAATGTAGAACATGTGATTGAGACTAATCCTCCAGAAATTGAAAATAACACTTCTGAAGTGAAAATAAGGAAAATAGAAAAATGGAAAATTGAAGATAAGAAAGCAAAAAGTCTTATGTTCATGTTTATGGAGGATAGTCTAATGAAATATTTTGAAATTTACATTACTGCTTACACTTTGTGGAATGCTTTGAAAGAAAAGTATGATAAGACAACAGCAATGACAACTCAACTTCTTTCTCAAAAGTTTAACTCTTGTAAAATGCAAGAGGAACAAAATGTAGTGGAACATATCAATAACATAATAGTAATGGCAAAGGATCTAGCTACCGGAGGAACACTCATACCTGAAAAACTACAGATAGTGAATATTAAATAGTTTGCCACATACTTTTGACATGGTGACCACATCTCTAAGGTCTGCCCCAATTCAACTTGCTGAAATACAAGCTAGGTTGGGAACTGAACAAGAAATCATAGCTAGCTGAAAACATTTTGAAACCAATCTAGAAGAGGCGAATGCTGCATTTTAGAAGCCAATATTTGAAAAGAATCAGAAGAGGAAATATGGACAAAATAATTACAAGTCAAATCAATCACAGAGAAAGAAGATACGAGATTCTTACCATGCATGTGGCCAATTTGGTCATTACAGGGTAAATTGTCCAAATAAGGACTAAAAAACCTTAGAACAAAATAAAAGAGTATTTGTTGGTGTAGTTGAATGTAATAACGTTGTTGTCCCAAATTTAAATGATTGGTGGGTGAATTCTGGTGTCACAAGGCATATTTCAAAAACCAAAAAGGGGCTAGAATCCTTTAAAGAATTTGGCCCTGGGGAACAACGCATCTATATGGGGAACAACACCTATTTAGATGTGGAAGGTATAGGCACCTATCAGTTGGATTTGGGAGATAGCATTATGTTACTCAAGGACATCCTCTGCATCTAGCATGAGGCAAAATCTAATCTCTGTGGGTTGTCTTATGAAAAGTGGCCTGGAAGTTCGTTTCTACAATAAGTGAGTGTCCATTAGAAATGATAGGAAAGTCTTTGCTATTAGTACATATGTACCAAAACATGACTTGTTTCGCTTATCTGTAAAAGACAATGAAATGAATAATATTGATGTGGCTTCTGGTTATATTATGTGTTTCTTATTTGATTGTGAAATGTGGCATTTGAGATTGGTGTATGTTAATAAATCTAAAATGAATCAATTGATAAAAATAAACATGTTGCCTCAAATAAATGACATGGAATTTGATAAGTGTCAACATTACTTAGTTGGAAAAATGACTAAAAAACCTTTTGGAATAGGACATAGATCAGATGAATTATTGGGCTTAATTCATTCTGATGTGTGTGGTCCACTAAGTGTTAGAACATATGATCACAAGGAATATTTTATGACATTTATAGATGATTTTTTAAAATATACTTATATTTATTTAATATCTCATAAAAGTGAGGTATTAACTTGTTTTAAGAAATATAAGTTGGAAGTAGAAAAACAACTTGGAAGGAATATTAAGGTGTTTAGATTAGATAGAGGTAGGGAATATAATTCTAAGGAATTTAAACTATTTTGTGGAATGCATGGAGTTAAAAGGCAAACTACAATGTCTTATACACCACAACAGAATAGTGTGGCGGAAAGGAGAAATAGAACATTGATGAATTCTGTTAGATGTATGCTTTCACACTCAGGACTCTCTACAAGTTTTTGGGTAGAGGCTTTGCTTATGGTAAATCATGTATTAAATAGAATACCCACTAAATCTATACTTAGCACACATTATGAGTTGTAGACTAGTGTAAAACCCAATTTACATTATTTGAGGAAATGAGGTTCTATAGCTCATGTACTTCCCGAACATTTAAGAAATAAGTTGGATTCTAGAACATTAAAGTGTAGATTTATAGGCTATTGTGAAAATTCTTTTGGTTATAGATTTTTCCATAAAGGAAAGGAAATCATTGAATATAGGGATGCAACTTTTCTTGAAAATGTAAATGAAAAAGAAGAAAAGGAAGATAAAATAGAACCACTAGTTGTAGTGGATGATAACTATATCAATGATATCCTCGAACAAGACCCTGTAATTGAAAGGGAATAAAATATAGAAAATGTAACCGAACCTATGGAAATTGTGGGTGAAAATCAAGATAGGCCTATAAATAGAGATGAACAAACTCAAAATAGAAATGAACTGGAAACACCTGTTACCAACAAAAGAATGAGATATTAGCCTACATGGATGGATGATTATCATTTGTATTCTTGTGAGCTTTCTTATTTATTAGTAGATATGGTGGAAAATCACATGGAACTCATCTCATATAGAGATTTATGGAATCTTAGGAAAAGGATTTATGGCTTAGAGCCATGAATGATGAGATTGATTCCATGAAAAAAAATCAAGTATGAGAATTGTGTGATTTACCTAAACAAAGGAAAGTTATAGGATGCAAATAGATTCTGGAAAAAGTTAAAGGCTGATGGGTCTATTGACAAAAATAAAGGCCAATTAGTTACTAAAGGTTATATACAAAAACTAGGAATTGATTATCATGAAACTTATTCTCCAGTGGCTAAGTTTGCATTAGTAAGAATTATATTGGCTATTGTTGCACATTTAGAGTTGGAATTACATCAAATAGATGTAAAAATTGCATTTCTAAATGGTGATTTGCAAAAAGAAATTTACATGTCATAGCATGAGGGTTTTCAGGTGGAAGGACATGAGGACAAAGTGTGCAAATTAAATAGGTCAATATATGGTTTGAAATAAGCATCTAAACAATGGTATCACAAGTTTCATGATACAATTGTTAGAATGAGATTTGTTTCAAATAGGTTAGATTACTGTGTATATGTCAGGAATAGTGGGAGTAAGTTTGTTATATTATCTTTGTATGTAGATGATATTTTACTTGCTGGAAATGATACACATGTTAAATAAAAGAAAAGAGGAACTTAACTTAAAGTTTTTGATGAAGGACATGGGGGAAGTATCCTATGTTCTTGGAATTTAGATCCTTAGAGGTCAAAAGTTTAGGATATTGAGTATAAGTCAGGAAATATATCTACATACAGAATTAAAAAGGTTTGGAATGGAAAGTTATTCATCGGCCCTAACACCATATGTTTTTGGGAAAAGACTAAGTAGAGACCAATGTCCGGGAAAGGGAAAAAAACCTTTAAAAGTACGTTATGCTCAAGTGGTCGGAAGTTTGATGTACGCTATATTGTGTACTAAACCAAACTTGGCATATACTGTTAGTCTTGTTAGTAAATATCAAAGTAACATTGGAATAAAACATTGGGAAGTTGTTAAAAGAATAATGAAATATTTAAAAGGAACATTGCACCATAAGCTTATATATCAAGTGGATGAATTGGAAATACATGGTTAAGGAAAGTCCACTTCGGGACATGTGTTCATCTTTAAAGGTGCAGTTGTATCTTGGGGCAATAGGAAGCAATGAGTAAATACACAAAGGAAGCAAAATATATTGCCTATAGTACAGCTACATCACATGCTATTTGGATTAAGAGATTTTTAAATGATTTAAATCTCAGTCTAATCAATGGTCCAATAGAAATGTTCTATGATAACCAAGTAGCAATTAGTTTGATTCATAATGGTGCATATAATTCAAGAGGATAGCATATAAATATACATTATCACTATATTTGTGATATTGTTGGAAATGGGGAAATAAAATTAACTTATATACTCACGGATGATATAATTGCTGATCCTTTAATAAAAGGAATTCCAACAAAAAAATTTATCAAGTTTGTAAACTTGATGGGGTTAAGGAATATTTCCATAAACGATAGAAATGAGGAACATTCTCATGAATAGTAGGAGTGGAAAATAAGAATTATACTTCCACAAATAGTGAGAGTGAAAGTTAATATCTCTATGCATGAAATTTTGTGCATGATCTTTATGACCAAGTGGGAGATGTTAGTAAATGGTCATTAAAGACCATAACCATCTTTATTGATGAATGAAATAAAAGCACATAAATGGTATAATAATGGATGACTGTTACCATTGATGGTTGGAAATCATAATGGTCATCCATTCGGGGAGAAAGGGAAGAGAAGGGGGCAAAGGGGTGGTGAGGTCTCCCATATAAATAGAGGGGGAGAGCAAGGAAGAAGAGAAATCCGAAAATAAGAACCAACCTTGCTTCTTCTCTTACTTCACCACACACCAGAGCCTCGATCCTTGTCGAAATCTTCACCCCCGTCGATCAACAATGCCTAAGTCACTGGCTGAAAGGTCAGTCACAACTCAACCCAACATGAATAGTGTTGGGTTACCAAAAAAATGCAGGTCATGCCAACACAACATGGCTCATTGACATGTATAATTTATGCATTTGTTTAAATTGTAAAGTACTGTTATTAGGGTATGTTCATGAATAATTTCTTTTTAATTTCTAAAATCACTTTCAATGTTATTATTGTTATATAAATTCTAATGTATAAATTTTTATCACTCAAATTATCGTACAGTTTCAATTGAAATCAACTCCAACTTTGATTCTTTTTATCACTCCAACTTCAATGCTCTTGAATGCACTCTTAGTTTCTAAAATCGTAATATAGCAATGTCTTGGAAGAATAACATTTGAAAGAGAGTAACAATTCAAGAGTTACATTTGTTGGTTAAAGTAGTAATTTTTATAAAGTTTTAATTTTACCTTTAAAAGATATTTTTTGAGAAATATTTATAAAGTACATTTCTAAAGAGCCTATTTTATAATAAAAAATTAAAAAAAATTTATAAAATTCTAATTTAACAATTTTATATTTTAAAAAATATTTTTATATTATAAAGATTATTTTAAATCTTAAATTTTAAAATTATAAGAATACAATACGACAACATCAAAATTTTAATAATGCATTATCATACATGCATTTGTGAATAAATTAATGAGTCGACCGTACGAAAATTTTCACCAATTATAATAAAATAAGATTAATTTCAAGTGTGGCAACAAAATTAACTAAGTCGCACTCCTGCAAGTAATTTTAATTTTACAATAGAAATTAAAAAAATAACAAAACAAAAGCCAATGCAAATAACTAAACGGAGACATCCAAAACAAAACCGAACAAAAGACGGAGCCATAAAAACAGGGCAGCTACAGTATCGACGGCGGCCTTTCCCGGCGTGGTGGACCACAGCCGTCACTTGCAATTGGGAGGTAAGGTGCGGAGATGATTCGCCTTCATCCCAGCCGCCTTCCTCTGCCTTCTTATGGCACTGAGACGACGTCGAAATCCCGGATTGGGCAAAACAGGGGAGGGGCAACTAATTGCCCTGAATATAAGGTTCCGTTTACTTATATTCCTCGTTGTAACTAAAAGTTACTCATGTAATTATAATAACATGAGATTTTTTATATAATTTTTTCGTATTATTTTATCATATCTGTCAATTTTATCAATATTAAAATATATAATTTTACTGTTCTATACATTTTATTTAAATATTTAAATAAATACAAATCCTTGTTGTCTTGTAGAGTGGTTCAAAAATTAATTCATATTTTTCTTATTTGATAAACACAGTCCCAAAAGTTGTTTTTTTTACTTCTAAAGTCGAAAAAGTTCATATCAAATACAACCTAAAATTTATGAAAAATATTGCTACAATGATACTATAGCATTGAATCATTGACTATGTTTGTCCTTATATTTTAATACCATGTAATCATATTTTTCACTATATATCACAATATTCTATAGTTTACCAAACAACTTTTACATTTTTTTACTATTCATAAAACTAAATTAATATAATTACCTTTTTATCGTAAATCGTATATTTTATCTTAAATCATAAAACTTAACTCACTTTATAAAAACACACCGACAAACAAAACCATCACCCAATTGTAGGTGATCGATGCAATGCTGGGTTCCTTATGACACTACTAGACAAGATAAACGTGTATCTAAACGTGTCTATAATATAAATGTATATCTAAGAATACTATTAGACGTGATTTATTTAAACTTTTAACATACTTAAACTTAAACTAATTAATGTTATAAATACTATTATGACTTGTATTACATGTACATTAGATATTTGGAAGGATAGAACTAAATATGGTTATATTATTGTAACTGCTCATTTTATTGATAATAATTGAATTTTACAATAAAGATTAATAAGATTTAGGAAAATTCAATATCCATGTAATACTAAAAATATTTTAATAATATTATTAAAATTTTTGATTTATATAGTATTAAAAATGAAGTAGCGTTACTTTTGACAATGTTGTGAATAATATTGCAACAATTCTTATATTTAAAAGTAGGATACTTTTACAAATGGTTTTTATTTATTTCATCAAAAATGCATATATTATATTATTAATTTTATTGTACAAGTTAGTATTACAAAAATCAAAATTTATATTGAAAATATTAGAGATATCTTGACTTTTATTACAAGTTTAGGTAAATGACACATAGAATTTGATTATGTATGTGATTCATTTGGTATGTTTCATAAAAAAATTTTATATTCATGTCCTAGATGAAATTCTTTATATATAATGTTAGAAATTTGTTTACCTTATAAAAAATTAACAAAGATGTATTATAATCGTCATTTTTCTGATTATAACAAAACCTTAGTAAATGATGATTTTAAAATTGTTGAGTGTTTTGTTAAATTTTTAAAACATTTTTATGTTACAACTATTAGATTATCAGGTATTTATTACTCTACTTCCATTTATGCATTTCATTGTTTACATGAAATTTTTTTAGTTTTCAATAAATATGAAAATTTTGAATTTTTCACCAATAGTATATAAAATAAAACATACATTTTTAAAATATTAATATAAAATTTTAATGTTATATATTTTGAGTGCTTATTTACAGAGATGTCAATCGATCAACCGCTCAACCCAATTTTCTTGAGGTATAACACTATTCTTGTCATATTATGTTATGTTTGACCTTTCAGTTAGTGGTCTAGGCATGACCTATTTGGGTTGGTGTATGATTTAATTTTTAATTATTTTTTATTTTATTAAAAAATTATATAATATTAATATAATTTATAAATACTAAAAG
>JAMKPZ010005236.1:0-20786 GCA_024699675.1 Amphibolis antarctica | reverse complement strand
CTCGTATCTGGTTGAATGTTTTGGATTGGTAGCGTTTCTCTGCATGTACCACAAGATATGATTGGAAATTCCTTGAATTCACTTTTAAAATGCATCTCATTTCCTGAAAAACTTCCGATTGTCAGTTTCAAGATCCATCCAGCTTTAGATTGAATTTTGTTTTTCAAAGATAACTAGTTTGTATTTCATATTGTTGTTCTGATAATGATTTCATCGCTAGTGTGCCATCCACTGCCTCGCAATTATTCCTGCTTGTTGTTTGGATCACTTACAGAACACCGTTACATGTATATCTTAAATGGTTTTATAGAGTTGCTATTACGCACATTAACTTTAAACATCGGTAGCGGATGGTAAATTGGGAATGGATGAGAGTCGGCAAAGGGGAATAACAGAAACAAAGATGCTGTTACAAATTTATTATCACTACCTTTTTCTAATTCATATCATCTTCGGTGAGTTGATGGTGGGACTTTGCTACAGTCATCCCAGCATATAGCGGATTTTGGCACCGTGCGGTCGTGTAGAGGCGGCACAACACTTCTTGTCAAAAGAAAATTTTGGTCTAGTAAAATTAACAGAACAAAAAAGATATCCTGCAATTAACCATCACCTTTCTTCTTTTTGATTTATAGAATCTCTTCTGTCTGACGGAGAGAGAGCGAGAGAGAATGAGCATATCCAGAATTCCTTGGTCATGGATTTCTAAACTAATAATAAGATCCGGAAGCTGACGACAAAGATTGCCTAATGCATTGGGTTGAGCTCATAGATATGTCCTATGAACTGTTTTAAGAAAAAAATTGGAGATGTTTTTGTTTAATTCTCCCTGGCCCGTAATATTGTACCATGCAGGAAATGTGCCTTTCCCTCGTTTCGAGGAGATGTAAACATTAGTTTCAATGATATTCTCAAGAAAATCAAAATCTACAAGGTACTTGAAATTAGCTCGCATTTATTTTACTCTTAGTACAAACTAGGAATGATGAATTGGTATTACAAAGGGAGACTACCCCAGTTCCTTGGTGTAAGCTTTGCTTTGGAATGGATGGTGAATTCAAAAACTAGTGGTCATTTCGTTGTTATTGAGAGAATTCAGTATCAAATCATTCTTTACTGCAAAAGAGACAATGCTGTGTAATCTGATGCCATTTTTCTGTTCTGCAGCCAATGTTTATACGGTTATATGTGGCAAACTTCTTCACTTGAGTAGGGAGCACAGTGCGTTGGTAGATTCGGTACTATAATTGTTGTATCAGCTGCAGATGGAGTTAGAATATAGAAGTCATGCAGGCAGCAGCCCCCAGAGTCAAGTTCCTGAAAAGTAAGTTCCTTTCTGGTTTTCAATTTCTAAAGTTGGATCACTCAATAGTCTGTTTTCCAATTACTGCTGCAAAATTCATATTAGTTAGTAGCTTACCCTGTTGTCGTTTTTTAATTTATTATTTGCTTTCAGATGCTAGGAACTATTGGTTGCCGTGACAGAAATGCAGTAGGGTGCATCAACAAGAAAAAGAACATTCACGAGGTATGTTCTCTCTTTCTGTCAAAAATTAACTGACAAAAATCGCATGTCTATAATCATCCTTGAAAATATTATTTTCTTCGGTCTCAACGTCATACATAGGTATAGATAGACAGTTTTGGCAATGGACAAACTTGTCGAAAGGATCATTCTTTAAATTGTAAAGTAAAAATTTATGTATTAAAATTTTACATAATAACAATGATATGTAAAAATTGGTAAAAAATTGAATTCTCCGTTATCAAACGTATCAATTTGTCAAGGAAAGTATTGTAGTACACGTGGACACTGTACATTGGGTAAAATTCTTTAAACCAAGTGAAGGCAACAAAACCTGAAGAAGATCGCTTCCTGTACATTTGCTTTTTTTTAAATAGACAGTAAAATTTAAATTCAGTGAGATTGATTGGTACGATCATTTCTGGTTAATTGATTATTTTCGTGAAAATCTGTCCTTTTTTATAATGATTATAGTTTTGTACCGAATTATCGTAATTCGTAATTGATCGTACTGTTGTCTCTTCTTCCTGAAATTTCGTACGGTGCACCGTAGTCAACCTGCCTCCTGCCTATGCGAGTATGCGGACGTTCGGGAGAAAAGAATTAGGCTCTATTTATGTATTTTTGACTTACAGTTTTTTTTTACTGAAAAAGTTAAAACAGTTCATATCATAAATTCGTTAAAAAAAAGTCAATAAAAATTCTCTCGTTCAAGAAAACGTTAACAAAAAATACGTAAAAAAATAAAAAAGAAAAAGTTCAAAAAAAAACGTTCATATCAAAATCGTTAAAAATAAATTCAACAAATGGTAAGATTCTTGTAATGGACAAACGTATTCGCAGACGCGAGCGATTCGAGCGAAGCGATGGAGCTGATTTTTAATTAGACTGCAAAAGAAACGGTAAGGTTCTTGTGATATTAGTAATTTTTTTTATCTAAGATTATTGTTATCCTCTGTTATATCAGGATCAATTTGTATGACAAGGCAAAAACAAGTATAGCCTTGGAACGGAATACTAGTACTGCTACTAATAATGTACATTACATCGTCTTGGAATAAAAATTCGAAACAATTTACTCCCTGCTCTGCAGTAATTTACCAGCATCCACAGCAGGTCATTTATCACAAGGAAATGTCCATCGTGTCTTTGAAGAGTCTTACCTGATCCTCCGCCTCATTCGAACACCTTGCCTTCGCACTCTCGGCCCCTACGCAGCCCAACCAAAACGTTCCGGACGGCGTCAATTGCCCCTCTCCGTGCCAAAAGAACAGGAACTTGTACAGGTAGAAGTAGCAAGCAGATGCATAGCATAAAACTTGTTAGAAGGCCGAGCAGCGGCTTGCTCGCCTGAGCAGCCGCGGGGCAGGACGGGCAAGTCGTCGCAGTTGCAGATCTCGATCATGTACCCGTCCGGGTCGTGGAAGAAGAGCTGGTTCACCTTAACGCCGCCTTCCTCCACGACGGCAGTTACGTAGTCGACCTCCAGCTCCTTCAGCTTGCGCATGAGGAGCCCGACGTTGGCGCACTGGAAGGAGATGTGGTTGGCCTTGGGGTTTATGGGCCCCTTCTTCCTGGGAACCTCCTCCGGCGAATCATTCTCCAGTAGATGGATGCCAATCCCATAGTTGAACAACCTGCGATCCTTCGAGTTTACCACGAAGATCCATATATATATGCACGAGGAAGAAGGTGCAGTGGGTCTGGAACGTACCAGGCTCCTTCGAACTTGAAGGAGGACGGTCTCTTGATAAGTACGAACCCAAGTACTCCTTCGTAGAACTTGACTGATTCACTCACTGATTTGCACATAAACGAGACGTGGTTCAGTGACACCAGCGGCAACTGCTGGCCTTCCGCCATTTTCTCGACACCCATCTCTCTCTCGGTAAGATCCAGCACACAACCGAGACAGGCGCAAAACAAGAGGTGGGAGACTGCGAGATCTATATCTGTGGTGAGGACAGTGGAAGGCGGGGCCGAGACCTGTCTCTGTAGGAAAGAATATATAGAAGAGAGAGGAGGGGCGACCACGTCACCACCACGTGTCCCACACCCACCTGTCATGATTCTCTGGGTAAATCCGACTTTTGATCCTAAGATAAGGTGAGGTTAATGTTTTAAAAAAAATTATAAGATTTATAATTTAAGTATTTTGATATTATTTTTTTAATATAAAATGTTAAAATTTGGTAAATATTATTGTAGTTATTACAATGCATAGGGAAAAATAAAGATGAATAATAAAAAATTCATAAATAAATAATACCTTAAATAGCCTTGGTATCAACGAAAATGTATATGTTTTTTTTGAAATTATTATTTTAAGATATTTTTAACGTATTCATCTTGTTTTAATAAATTATATAATAAAAGTAGAGATTTTCATTGTACCTATCAAAGAATGAAATAGAAAAAAAATTTCTTATCTTGAAATTGCGTTAATCTAAAAAAAGTGACCACTAGACTCACTTAATCTGGTTCTCAAATAAAATTTCAATTTTTGACACAAATTTTCAAATTTTAAGCAGCTTAAAATTATTTATTTATTTATTTATTTATATATAAAAAATAAACACACCATATTTTTCGTTTGAAAATAAGAGTTAAAGTTTTTTACAAATTTTTATATATTATTTATATATATAAATTTTTATCTTACAATTTATTAAGTAATTTTAACATTATTCGTAAAATTATTTTTAACTTCAATTTTTCTTAATTATTAAAATTAGAACACTTACTTTGTTATGAAGTTAAAATTTTCATATTATACTTCTGTCGTAGTTTTCTTTATTCCCCGTGGAAGCCATGGTCTTGTTTCATTCTTTGTGCGCGTCTGTAAAATACGTAAAATAAAATACCGGCGAACGCGGTCGGTAAGCCCCCGTTTTTGTTACATACGTCCAATTGTGCCAGCTTGGATTTGTGTCACGGTGACAACCTCATCTCAACTTATTTTCTGTATATTCATTGATTACGATATTTTTAATTGCCTGAGAATAATCCATTTGCAGTTCAAACGAAGCTGCGTCCACCGTCCACCCTCTCTCGGCGACAGAGACGTGCAGCAACTGCACGTCACGAAGAAGATCAAATTGGTACTCTCGAGATTGGATGTTTGAACTATTACATCAAAAATTTAAGCTGATCTAAAGTATCTACATTTTCCTTTCGAAAATGATTAAGGACACCTGAATTTAATCATCTAAACATTATATCCTGAGACTTGTTAAAATAGTCCCACGTAGATAAATATAGGGAATAAAATTAACACTTAATATCTAAAATATTCTTCTACTCATCGTTAATTATTTTTGAGATGAAATTTTAACAATACTGACCAAACACTTTTCTCGATTACAAAGTACTCTCTCCACACTTCTGCATGCCCATGATTAAGGTTTCAATTTGCTTTACTTTGAAATAATTACACATCAATAGAAATCTTAAATAAAATATAATTTAATATAAAAATAGATTTGTATAAATTCTTTTAACATTTCAATAAGATTTGGTATTCTACTACTTTTTTAATTAGAACATCTCGATCTTTGTACCGAAGTTTTGTTAGGATAGACACGCTTTGACGATTGTAAATAATGATATTCGAAGTACCGATTTACATCGTTGAATAGATATTGTTGAAGTTAACGTTGAAAATTATTATTATTATTATTTTAGTTCTTTCCTATCTTCTGCTGCCCTTTTTTAAAAATCTTTTTAGTCATTTATATACATGAACATGTGAACTTGGTTGTGCTCTACTATCATGGTTTCATGGTAAGACTGCTTTTTATCTTAATAGAAACTTCTATCTTAAAAAGAAAAAAACATAGATTGGATTTTATTTTATTTTTTTACCTCATTGTTATTCATATACCGGCACTTTTACATGTTAAATCATGAATTTTAAACATTTCTCAACATGCATGTGAAGCACCAGTAGTGTTGTTTGAAAATGAGTTCAACAACTTCAATTCTAACATGAGAGTGTACTTTTGTAATTTTAAATTGAAGTTACACAACTTCAATTTAAAATTACAAAAATACAATTCTTCGTTAAAACTGAAATCGGTGGAACTTATTTCCAAACGACCCCTGTTTATATCTTTTCCGTGCCAACGTGTTTGTCGGTCGTAGACACCACATTCACAACCGTTTCATCAGAAGATTTGGGCCGGAGCGATGATTTTGCGAAGCTCCGGTCCGTTTGGGCCTCACCCCTTGTTAAGGCCGGGCTTCTTTTCCAGCCCTTCTTGTTGACGAGCCCATTAACGGATTCCATTCGGATCTGATTATCTGAATTAATTAATATGATGAAAGTTTATACATATTATATAGTTTATACACGAAAATTTATATAGAACTGAAATTAAAATTCGCGAAATACTTTTCAAATGTAGCCTATATATCCGAGAGTTCAAAGCCGAAGGACATGTGTTATATATTCTACTGAAGGTCTCCCACACGAATGATATAATTAATTAGCATTGTACTTAAGGCCGGGTGCAAAGAGTATGAGATCGAGTTCTTCTAGCTAAATGATGATTATTGTCACATTACCAAGATTTTTAATGAAAACCACAATAATCGCACGAAGGGTTATTGGTGAATTAACCAGAATTGAACAGAGAGATAAGATACGCTGCACCCATTCTCCTAGGGTTTCCCTGCACAGCTGGTTAACCTACCGGAGATCGAGATCGGCTGCTAGCACACATGGTACTCTCCGCTGGCATGAACCGCCTTGACGGTCCTGTCGTACTCGTCATCCTCCTCCTCTGGAACCCCCGCAAAGCCCGGCACAGCGACGCACGACGGCGGTGGCGTCCTTGCCTCTTCCACTATCTTCATTATGTACACCACGCTCTGGGGAGAGAAGCCCGGGGCAGGGCTCTTCTGGTAGTATTCGGCTTGGGCCGCCTCTGTCATCTCCCTTGGTAGGTTCTTCAAGAACCATGGATGGCTTTTTATCTCCTTGATCGTTATCCTCTGTATCGGTGAAAGAAGAAGAGGCATGCACGCATGCAAACACACACCATCTCGATCAGAAAACCTCATCACATGCACTTTTCTTTACTTTTCTTTTCTTTTCTTTTACAGAGAGAAGGATTATATAGTAATTAAAATGATAAAAATTTATATAAAAATAATGATAACGTTTCACCACCGACATCACAGGAAATTAAACCTGGCTGATATTCACTCATTTCGAAGGTTACGGGCTCAAACCATATAAGAGATCGATTTTAACGTCTTAATCATTACATGAGGAGTACGCGTACCAAGAATTGTTTGTTTTAATTTCGTACCTCGTATCTTTTGAAAATTATTATTTTAATTATTTTAAGAAAATTTAATTTTAATAATATAATTTTAAATAAAAGAAGATAAGTTTTAATATAATTTAATTTAATTATTAAAATATCATTTCAGTGATACGTACCCTTGCAGCATTGGTAACGAAGATCCTGGACAAGAGTTGCCTGCAGTCGTTGGAGACATGAACGAAGTCTGGGATCTTGTACTGAGCCGACATAATTCTCTGCAACAAAGCAAAGTATTTTTATTATTATTATAATATTTGAATTAGTTCACTCAAAAGTTACCGCAATAAATCATTAAAATGATAAAATTAAAAGACTTCTCGTTAAATTTAAAATTTTATTACTACAGTAAAATTATCTTAATATAATCATTGTAAAAAAAAAAAAAAGGAAAGTACCGTAATAGCCTTCCTGAAATTCTTCGGGTCGTGCGCATCTTCGAAAGGGTACGCCCCCACCAGCATCACGTAAAGAGTTACGCCACATGACCACACATCTGCAAGCTGTAGTTATGCATTTGATGCCTCAGAGAATTCAAAAAAAAAACATTCGACAACATGTTGTACATGGTTAACTCACAACGTGATCGTAGAAATACAAACAAATTGGTCGTTATCCTATCAATTGATGCACGTACGGTGGAACAGCACGAGAGATATGAAAAGAAATTTGTTTTGTTCGCGTTTACTGTAACCAGCGGTTAGTTTATATATGTCTGCAATATAATCTTCGGAGACGCCTGCTTTTAATTAATGTCTCTTCCTTCGATAAACGCCTGCTTTTAATTAATGCCTCTTTCTTCGATAAAAGAGGAAACGACATTGCTGACCTTTTACGTTTTTGTACGGTAAAATTAATAAATCAAGTAAATTATTTTTTAGCTAAATATAAATTTTGAATTGATTTTTTTATTTAAATAATTATAGTAAAAATTTTATTATTATTATTATATTTATTAAAATATATAATTTACACGGTAAATGTTTTTACAAATTTCGTTCCTAAAAGCCAAGTTTACATCAAATTTATTTCTTTGTTTCTTGGATGCTTGTGTTTTTTCTTACTGGGAGGAGAAGTGGAGATGAGCAGGGCCTCACCTTTCCGTCGTACTCACGCCGAGAGAGCACCTCCGGCGCGATGTAAGCCGGAGTCCCGACCGTCGACTTGGGCCTGGAGTGTAGCAACGACGACTGCCCAACAAATAATTTTTTGTTTCTGATTCGACGAAGCTGTTAGATGTTGGGTGAAATTGTTTTGGAAGAAAAGCTGTATGTACCTTGGAGTAACCAAAATCGCAGATTTTGACCCTGGGTGCTGGGCTTCCGTCCAGCAAAGTGTTCTCCAGCTTCAAATCGCGGTGGCAAATTTGCTGTACCATGGAGGAACAATATGCGAATTTAAATGGGTCGAAACTAATTAATTAATCTGCAATCGGAGAGGAAAAATCTCAAGTCTTTGTTTGAATTCTGATTACCATGTGATGGCAGTAGCTCACGCCGGAGATCAGTTGCTGGAAGAAGTATCTCGCCTGTGGTGAACGAATTTTTTGATGGGGGCAAAGAACACAACCAAGGGTACGGCCCAAAAAAAAAAAGGAATTGATATAATAGAGGAGAGAACCGAACCCTCCTCTGGGTGAAGGGAGGGACGATATATTAGATGACCTCGTCCTCGCTGAATCTTCCGGCGGTACAAATCCGATCAAACAGCTCCCCGCCGGCGGCGTACTCCATCACAATCGCGAGGTGTGTCGGCGTCAGGACCACCTTAATTATCATCGAGAAAAAATGGGACGTCACATCTTTGACCGACGGAGACAAGAATCCAGGAAACGCCAGCCAGATTCCACCGACACCCACCTCCTTGAAGCGAATGATATTGGGATGTCGCAGCGACCGGTGGTTAATGATCTCCCTCGCCACATTCTCGCTAATCTGCAGACCATGACGAGGACGACCGACCGAAATCTCAACACCTATCGAGTCGGAGAGAGAAGGAAGAGATGTGGGAGAAATGAGAGCGCACACCTTTGGGCCTCTCTCAATGTACTTCATGGCGACCAGGTCCTTGCTCTCTTTCTCCCTCATCAGCTTCGCCACGCCGAAGTTTCCGGCCCCGATGTCTCTCACCACCTCGTACTTGTCCATCGATCTTGCCCAACAAACCCACCGAGTGATCGAGACGGAGAAGCGCTCGAGGTGATGCTCCTCTGCTTTGAATCAGAGGTGCAGGTGGCGAGAACAATAAGGGACCCGAGCAACAATGAGGGGCGGCGTGTGTGTTGAAATCTGTTTACCGGTAAAAATCAACTGAGAATATTTCATTTAACAAGAATAAACGATATGTGTTTATAAATTATAACTCGCGTCAAAATTTTAATATCGTAATTAAATAACATATACATATATATACATATATGATGAATTATTTTACTTGATATTAATTAATTGTAACATAGAATAAATAGACGTCTCGAATCTGTACGATCCGAATTTACAATGGACATGCCATGACATGCGGCACACAGCTCACGACCTATCGGCCTAATCATGTTTCTTTTAATTTTTTTATTTTATTTAAAAAGTAATATAATATTAATATAATTTAAATAATAAAATATTAATTTTATTAATGTTAATATAATATAATATTAATATTAATTTCTTTTAATTTTTAATTTTTCCCTTTTAATGTTTTAGCAAACTCAAACTATTAAATTACACGTAATTTAATAAAATTTTATTATTTTACTTATTAAAAAAATTTAAAAAGTGAATCATACTATATCAACACAAATCTACAAAACTCTAACCTAAATATGATCTTTCAAACTAGCCTAATACAATTAAACTAGCCTAATTAACATGTAATATTTTGGAATAAATTAAATATCATGAAAACAAAGCGACGAAGGGCACGGAGTGGTAGGTTGACAATGATTCTGTTTGATTTTAATTTGTTCTAGTTTTTAAAATTAATTTTAACGTTATTATTATTATTATATAAATTTAATATATTATCTAAATTATTATATAATTTTAACTTTATTTCCAAAACTAACTTCAAGATTTTGGATTTAATTGGAAAAATGGAAAAAAGTGATCACAAAACATCTAACGTACAGATCACTGCTGCGATGGTAACGTGGTATGGTTGGTGCCGTGGTGGAGGACGACGAATCCCGACAAAGTAGAAGTTTTTTTTTTTTCCCAGGTTCGAAGAAAACGTAAATATTAAACTAGCTTGTTAAGAAAATATCGAGCATTGTCAAAAGTTACAGATCTCACTCGCATCGGACGTCCGCCGTTCTAATGTATTTTATATGGTCCCGCACATGCAGGCATGCAGAGTCGACTCTCCGTATTTCTCATCCTTCCGCATCGATCTGCATGTGCTCCTCGGCTTTAAGAATTATTATCATTTGTTCAGAACCCACGATATGATCACACCCAGATCATCGTCGACCGATGACAGGCCGGTATGGAGTCGCACGCAGGTATGGTTGGTTAATTAACTGCTGTTGGCCCATCATCGATGAATCTCATCTCTCGTTTCTTCCAGAATCGGAGACCCCAGCCACCACCTGTGTGCGCATAAGCCAAGCAACGGAGTAGAGTACAATTGGTAATGTATGAAATAAATAATTCATACGCACGTTCATGCAGTGGGAACCTTTCAATATTTTGCGGAATAAACCGCCGTCACTCGTCTTCAACATGACACACGAGTATCACGGGAGAGCAGTTCCCGTCCCCAGGTTTCCTGTTCGTTGTACTGAACACCATTATCGTTACGGTTATATTTGTTAATCTAATTTTAACTTTAATCTTAATTTTATATAATTTTTTACATATATTTATTGTCACGTAAAATCTTATACATAAACTTTCATATTACATATAATTTATTATATAATTTTACGTAAAATTATTTTTAATTTTAATTCTCTAACGTTATTAAAGTTAACAAATGGAATCGACAAACGTACTTCTGCAAAACTCCTGCTTTGATATGATACATTTGTAAAAGCACTGTTGGAAAAATGTAACCTTATATTGTACCCTTGTGCACTGCATTTTAAAACCCTGTAACATCACTGTATAAATTAATGCTTTTCCCCCGAAACCATGGAACCTCGTGCATGCATGCATGCCTCTTTCTGGTCAACAATCGTCGGGTTAAAAGGCTAACGTACAGGAACTTTTTCTTTGAGTGTATTTATTTAAGAGTTAAAATTAGATAATATGATATTTATATATTTTTTTTAAATTATTTAATTTATAATAAAAGTATTTTATATAATTTTTAATATAAAATATTAAAATTATTTAATAAATATTACCATAGATTACTGTGATGTATAATAATAATAAAAGTGCATAATGAACAATGCTTAAACAAATAATCTTTCTCTACTCTATCAATTTCTCTGTGATCCTTCTAAAATTTTTAATTATAATTTTTTTTTTTTTTACCTTCTTGCTGTTATTTTGGAATGCCAGGAATTATCTTATTTTTAAAAATAAATCTTAATTAGGATATCAACTTCATATCTACTCAACTAACATCTCTTGTTATTTTTTGATTAGAATGGTCAGGTGAAGAATCGGCTATTGTTGTTTTTCATCTCCTTTAAATTCTCCAACAATTTCTCCTCTTACTTTTGATCATCTTATTCTGCCACCAAACCTTAATTCTTTGGCTTCTTCAATCATCTCTTTTTAGTCTTTGATGGCATGAATTAGCTTTTTATCCTTTGAAACTATTGTCTTTTATTTTGTATGTACTCTCAAACTGTTGTTCTTTTTGTACAGTAATTTATAACTTCTCGTACTTTGCAACCTATATGAGTTCACATCGATTTCATTTAATATATTAAAACAATTAATTTTCAAAAAAAAGGTACCGGTACTTTCCAAATAATATAGTGGATTTTTTATTTGCATCTTACGTCAGCACGAAGCATACATTCACAGAGATACATCTGTGCGTTTTATGTTATCAGGCTCTCCCTAATCAGCTTAATCAGGTTACATGATTTAAATTTAAAAATGAATAATTGAAACTTTGTATATATTGACCAAATTTGATATCTTTAGGTCAAAGGGTCCTTACTACTGACTTGATTTAAATGAAAATGCTGCTGTCATGCATTTATAGTATTTAATGTAATATCGATATGACTACTCCTACGCCTACCCTCGTAACCCTCCAACGTAAAATTCCATACGTACACGAAACTTTTTCCGTAGATGTTAACAGCAAACTTGTCGGTGTCGTTTTGCAATAAAGGAATATTAATTAGATTTGAATATAAATTACTTTTAAATCAATTATATTATCTATTAGACAGCTGATCGATATACGTGATAATATAATTTAATGTAATAAAATGGCGTAATGTCATTTTTATTAATCATGACAGTTATTGCTGAAACGTCGTGTCTCCCAGAGGGCCAGAGGAGGTTTAAAATTAACTAAAAAAAGAAAAGAAAAGAAAAAAGAAGAAGAGTTATACGACAATGAGGTATGCAGTTATTTTTGAAGTTTTTTATTTATTTATGGGTGTTTAGGGTTTAAAAAAGAGAGGTAATTGTGAATTTACAAGAGATTTGAATAATATTTTTTAAATAATAATTTAAATTTAAAACTTTAAAGTTTTAAAAAGGACTTACAAATATTAGACTACTACTCCAATGAATTTGGAGTTTAAATTTTAATAAATACAAAAATTATTTTTATAAAAAATAATTATTTATTTTTAAAATTCGTCTACATATAAATAATTATATATTTCTTTAATGATTTTTTAAAATTTAATCTCCCCCTCACCATCATTCGTTGCATTTTTTTTCATTCTTATACTTCATAAGTGTAAAAAAGTAATTTTTAGGAAAATAATTTTAAAATGAAAAAAAGAAAAAAAAATTGATATAAAATGAGTATACCGAAGAATGTGAATGATTAATGAAACTATAAGTATTTCTGAAAGTGAAAAAAAAAAAACCTTAGTTTTCCTTAGATAATTTGTAATCATTTTAATTTTTGTAATTCTACGTGGAATATCAACTTGATAATCTATCGTATCTTTTCCAATTTGCTATGTTTTGCTTAGAATCTCTTGCTTTTAGAGAGATTACGTGGCTAAAGTATTACAACTCATCAATTTGTCAAGACCATATTGTCATTGATGATGTCATTCATGTGCAGTACCTTATTTTTTTTAACCAGCTTCCAATTAATTTTACTAAAGCAATTAACAGTGCTTCTTAAGTTTTGCTTTCTAACCTTCATCTGGTTTTTTCGTTCAAGATTTTTGTTGTACAACTACTCTGCTAATCTACTACACTTTCAAACTTTGTTTTTCTTTGACCGTTTGTGATTTCACAGTAGCACCGTCTCTCTGATTAATTAACTTTAACTTTTAAAAAATAATGATTTATTTTATTAGATTTCGTTGACGAGCCCGTTGGACTTTCTTATCTCTAGTTTTGAACTCTCTTTTGGAACTTTGGTGATGATTTCATGGTTACGTGGTTTTAATCGTAATTTAGTGTGTGTTTATTGATCTTACTTTTTTATTTTGAAAGTAAAAAAAAAAAAAAAAATTAAATGAATGATTTTAAGATAAGAAGAGAGGAAAAAATAATTTTAATAAAAAAGGTAGATTGATGAACGTAAATAAAAATACTTTTAAAAAAATTTTAAAAAAGAAAAAGTAAACGATAATCTACTTTTTTACGAAAAAACTTCTTTTTTAAATTCCAAATTAAGTTGATGCAAGCATAACGGGACAAAAGACAAGGCAGAATCGTCATTCATGGAGCTCTGCGCTGCAATCTCTCTCTGCACCAAAAGAAAGACAGGCTGCGCGGCAGGTGCGAAGTCATTTGGGAATTAAATCTAGAGAGAGAAAAAGGAGAGAGGAAAAGTTGGATTTTTTTTTTGAATAAGGTGGCAGAAGCAAGCACGAGGAACCCATTTCCTCTGGGCGGGAATAGGCCGACCCCCCCCCCCGTAACCAGAGCAGGAAAGAAGATTTGTGTCTTCCTCTTCTTCTCGCGGAGAAGACCTGGCAAGAGCTTCTTCCGCACCACCACCATTGCCATTACTTTTCCGCGATCTTCCTTGTCCCCCCCTCCGTTCGCCCATCACTTTCCCTTTCTTTCGTTTTCAGCACAACACTTGCAGGTTTTTTTTTTTTTTTTAAAAAAAAAAAACTGTTTCTGTTTTCGTTGGAACAATCACTTATTTTTTTTGTCGATGGGAAAAATCACTCCATTGAGAGCTGGCAGGCAGGGAGATAGAAGACTTGGAGATCTTGTAGCACTCGTCGTCCACTCGCCCAGCCGGTTTTTTGGAGAAATGCAAAAATGGGTATCGGATATTTTCTCATCTTTTCTATTCCTAAATCGAAATTCGAGGTTTTTGATACTGTGTTTGCTTTGTGTATTATTAGCAAAATGGAGACTTTCCTGTGATAGCTAGCAGTTTTCGTTTGGAGGTTTGAGATGCCATCCCTCTTTCTCTCTCTCTCTCACTCACTCACACACACACACACACACACACACACTCTTTCTCTCTCTCTCTCTCACACACACACACACACTTTTCTCTATGTGATACTGTGTTTGCTTTCGTTTGTGATATGTTGCCTTTTCCTTTTCTGGCGTGATCTTTGCCTACTGGCGGGCTTCTCTTTCGAGATTGAAGGGTTTTAGCTCATCAAAAGGGCATATGGGTGGTTGAACGAAGCCTAAGTTTTGGATTCGAAGCAAAGATTTGTGGGATATCTCAATGATGAGTCTGTCGGTATTTCTCCCATTTTGAAATGAGCGGAGAATTGGTGAATAGGCCACATTATTGTATTTTTTAGTCGTTGGGCATTTTTAGGAAAAACCCAATTTTCTGTTATCTGAACTATTTTGGTGAAAATGGTAGCAGTGACCCATGGAAGAATGTGGATGGCGGCTCTTGAGACGTTGGAGGTTTTAAAGGGCACTTCTTGCGCAGTGTTTGGTGTACACTAGATAGATGGACCTCAGCAGTTGGCCTTGGAAGAGGAAGTCTCCTGAGAAGAGCCCGGTCGAGACTGAAAGCTCTGGATCGGTGTCCTGGGAAAGATACTCAGCCGATCAGGTTGGTTTCTTTCTTCCACTTGGTTTTATGTTTTTTTTTCTTCCCTTAAGTTTGTCTTACAAACAGCGTGGGTGTTTTCTATTTAACAAGCGAAAGAAATATATGCTCTCTTCAATGTCAAGGACCAGAAAAAACGGTTAAGTCAATTTTTTAATGGACAGTCTAGACGTGTTCATGCTGCAACCATCTAATCCCCTATTTATATGGGCAGAGACTTGTCTATAAATAAATCGTGAAACATGTCTTGGGTTCTGTTGGTTATATATTTAAGTTTCGTTTTTGCTATTGTTTATTTAAAAAATTGAATACATTCTTGAAGATCTGAACAAGACCAGATCCAAAGGCTCCATAGCTGTAGCCATTCCTTAAAATTGAAGCAAGCCTTTCTCGGAATATAAATCAATGACCTTACATCAATAGGCCTAAAAGTTGAAAATGACAGATTGGAATCACTCGGAAATCCATATTGAGCTCTCATGAATACAAATTGTCTTAATGCCTATAATATTTCTATGTATAATGATTTTTGAACTAGGATATGCAAAGATCATCATTGAATGATGCACACTCGCCTGATGTTTCCTCCAAGGTTGGCAACTATGAAGATGCACAATCACCTGAATTTTCCTCTAAAGTTGCCAACTCTGAAGATGCACAATCATCCGAAGTTTTGTCAAAACATGCCTTTTCAGAGGATAGTGATAATGGGAAGACTTTGGCAGAGAAATTATCAGCTGCTTTGTCAAATATTCGTGCTAAAGAGGACATGGTTAAGCAGCATGCCAAAGTTGCTGAAGATGCTGTTTCTGGTAATGAAGCCCCTTTTTGTGAAATCCTGTCTTTAAAATTACTTTATACAGAAGACAAATGATGTTTTTATTGGAATGGGGGATAATTTTTTTCAACCAAATTGAGTGAATTTTGGACGGTATGATGTTATTTCTGCAAGTTGTATGCAAAAATTCTTAATTGTTACATGCCATAGGATGTTGTGCCAGTGATCATAATGGAAAGTATCAGTGCTGTCTATTTTGGATCCGTATATAAAGTGAATGTTCTTTTAAGCACCATACAGTTTAACCACATATTATATATTTTGATTTGTTTATAATGCTGAAACTTACAGAATGAAAAGGACTATCTCTGTAGATTTGTTCTTTTAAGCACATGCCGGTGAATTACAAAATTTCTATATTTACTGCTGACAATTTTGTTTTAAAATTTATACTAGGTGAAATTTGATGGGTTTCTTTTGTTTAAATTTTTTTTCATGAATGTGGGAATTGCCAACACAGACCATCTCCTATAATTTAGGTTTCCTTGTTAAGAAGTTTCTTTTTTCTCACATCATTTTGTGTACCGTATGCTATCTACATCCTCAAAAACTATTGCAAAGCTGCTGGATTGTCAACTTGGTTACAGGAAGAGTGATGTAGAAAATAACAGTGTGAAGTATTCTGTTTTTCTTGACTTTTTTCTTTCTTTTCTGATAGCACATGCATTTATGATTGTGAGTGAACTTCGCTATTTATGTCATTTCCAATGTCATATCATGTTTTTGATCTTTCCAAAATCTGGTTTGTTTCATTCAAGTCTAGCATATCACTTAATTTGCTTGCAGTTTAGTTGAATGAGAAAATTACTTTGATCGTGGTTGAGTATGCATTGCCCATGTGGTTGATTTCATGTAGCATTCTGGGGCTTGTTGCAGTTGTAGTTTATTACGTTGGTGAATTGGTCTGTGTCAAGTTAGAAGAGAAACGATTCATGTTATCAACTCTATGTAGTGTGATTAAGGCATTAACTTCTTGTAACATCATCATGTCGAGAAGTCTGAGTATGATTATAAACCAGCATAACCTTTAGCTTGGCCAGTTAAATCAAATCTGGTTGATTTTGAAGGAAGGTATTGTTCCTAGAACTATCATTATTCTTCTTACACTAGTGATTCCTTGTTCACTTTATTAATACTTGTAACCTGTTGCATCTTATTCATCCTATTGTTTCCCTTGCTGGATGTTAGGCTGGGAAAAGGCTGAAATGGAGGTTTCAAATCTGAGAGAGCAGCTGGAGGCTGCAACTTTAAAAAACTATGTGCTGGAGGATAAGATTACCCATCTTGATGCGGCCCTCAAGGAATGTGTTAGACAGCTAAGGGAAGCAAGAGAAGAACAAGAGGAGAAAGTCCATGAGGTGCTTATTAGTGAGTCCCGTGATTGGAAGTCTGAGAAACTCAAGCTTGAAAACAGAGTAGCTGAACTTGAATCTCAGTTAAATTCTTCACAAACTGAAGCGTTGATCACTCTGAATGAGGATTTTCAATCCAGAATTGAAGCATTGGGAAAAGAGAATTCAGAACTCAGACTCAAGCTTTTTTCGCTCTCTGAGCAACTCAAAATACAGACTCTTGACAGGGAGTTGAGTATTAAAACGGCAGAATCAGCCAGCAGACAACACCTGGAGAGCATAAAGAAAGTTACCAAGCTTGAAGCTGAATGTCGTAGATTGCGTGTTATGTCTCGTAAATTACAACAATCTAATAATGATCAGAGAGCTTTTTCAGCGTCCTCTTACGTGGAATCATTTACAGACAGTCAATCTGATAGTGGAGATAGAATGCTTGCACTAGACAATGAGCCAAGCTGCTCAGGGTCTTGGGCATCAGCTCTTATCGCTGAGCTTGACCAGTTCAAGAGTGAGAAAAATGTTGATAAGAACAGAAATGCATTCTCTGTGGACTTTGATCTTATGAATGATTTCCTTGAAATGGAGAAACTTGCTGCATTACCTGATGTCGATGATACAGGCCCCAGATGTGATCACCGTACTTGTTCTGATCAAGCTGCTGAAAATAGCCCGTCTAAAGATGGATTTCAGCATGCACTTCAAAAAACAGCTGAGCTAGAAAGTCAGGTTGAGAGAGTGGAAAATGAAAAAGCAGAGCTGAAGATTCTTTTGGCAGATTCTCAAGAGAGGCTTCAGTTCTCATGTAATCAGCTGGAAGAATCTGATATTAAGTTGTTGGAGTTGCAAAGGGAGTTAGATTCTGCGTATTCTTCCAAAAAGTCTTTGGAAATTGCATTGCTGGAACTGCAAAGGCAGTTGGCTTCAGATGGAGCTGCAGAAAAGAGCCCATCTAAAGCTGAATTTGAGCATGTACTTCAGCAGAAATCATGGCTTGAAGAGGAGATTAAGAGAATGGAAAACCAAAGAGCAGATTTGGGGATTATTCTGACAGAAACCCAAGTTAAGCTTGCGAATTCTGACAAACAGCTAAAAGAAAATGACATTAGATTGCTTAACCTGCAAAATGAATTGGAATCTGCGAATCAGTCTTCGGAAAAAGCATTGCTTGAGCTACAACAGAAATCGTATTCTAATCAAGCCGAACATGGTCAAACAAAAGCGCAATTCCAATGGGTGGTTGCTGAATTAGAGGAAAAGGTCGCTAGTATGGAAACTGAAAGAGCAGATTTGAATGCTCTTTTGGCAGATATTCAGGAAAGGTTTTCAATGTCAAATAACAAGATTAAAGAATCTGAGATGAAGTTGATGGAGTTGCAAGAGCAGCTGGATTCTGCAAATCATACAAAGCAATCTCTGGAGGACACATTAAGTGCCACCGAAAAGGAGAGAAATGTGATGCAGACTCAGCTAGAAGTTGCTGATGGTGAGGTACAGAAGCTGCGTTATGAGGTGAAGTTGTTGGAGGAGAAACTTGAGAATGAGCAAGTTTTGGCACAAGATCTGGCCAAGAAGTATCAACATTTGGTAGATGAAAGTTTGAGGAGGGAGCGAGAAGCTGAATGGCGGCGTGCTGCATGTTCAAATGGAGAATTGAAGTTAAACCAGGTACTTGGTCTGGACCCATTCTTACAACGCTGCACAAAAACTTCTGGAAGATGGTACTAGTGATTATGGTTTTAATGCTCATTACATAGGTTTCATTTGTTTTCGATTTTATTTACTTTGTAGCCAATTTCGTGTAAACTTCTATACATTATCGTCATCATACAAATTCTCATACATAAACTCTCATTACATTATAATTCAATTTCATTTGTTTCATTACTTTCAATTTCAACTTTCGAAGTTGATTAAAGTTGAAAACAAATGAAACTATTTTGGATTCAAATGCTGTGATAGATCTTTTTGTTTCTTAGACATTGTCATCCTATATTTTATATGATCTACAGGAAAGAGAGCTTGCTGTTGCTGCTGGAAAACTAGCTGAGTGTCAGCAGACAATTGCATCACTTGGGAAGCAACTGAAATCTTTAGCTACTGTAGAAGACTTTGAGCTGGATGCCGAGATAGCAGAGGATGGAGGGTTAAAGAAAACAGCTTCCGGCGACCCTCGAGAGCTCGGCCCTCCTGGCCGATTCCTCCCATCGAGTGGGTCAATGGAGCATGCTCGCCGTTGGCACCATCTTTCGTCAGGATTCCTTCCTCAATGCAGTAGCAGTATTGGCGTCCTAGAAAATTCGTAAAGCCGAGTGTGTGAGCAAAGAATACTACAGATGGTTTTGATGTTTGTTTTGGACATGTAAATTCTAGATGGAAAGTGATATGCTGGTGATCGCTTGCGATTTTTCCAGGACGCTGGATAGATTTGAGTAACCCTGATTAATGCAAAGAAATCCAAACTTAACGGTTGACTTAGCCTCTGTATGTCACAATCCTTCCTCAACGGTTGTTCCGAGCAGAATCTTGATTGGTGCTTACAAGCCAATCCATCAAGGTTGAGGGTTATTTGCCAAAGATGGATTTTGAGTCTTCTCTATATCAATTTCTTTTGTTTTTGATTTTATTTATTGTAAAGTTAATTTTAACAAAGAGTTAATATTAAAAGTAATTTCATAAATGATATTGAAATTATATAGTAAATTGTAAAGTAAACATTTATATATAAAAATTTATGTACTAATACATGAAAGTTTGCAAAAATTTGTCAATTTCTAAATGCATGATTTGGGGAAAATCTTATCTAAATGATGATTGATGTATGACAGATTTTGCATGGTATTATGTTAATTTTTAAGTCTTATACGTATTTTTTAATTTTTAATTCAACACTGATAATAAAAATAAGTTGACACTTGACACCATTGAAGTGGTATGGCTGTAAGACTCTTTATTTTTAAGATTTTGAGATTTCAAGTTTAAATCTTTATTTTAAAAAATATCATTTAAATTTTTCTATAAATTTTCAACTGTAGACCATAATATTTGTAAAAAAAATAAAAATAAGTTAGACACAGATTTTCTAGAAAAAAAAAAACTGTGTGCAAGTGATACGTGTACCGTACGAAATCAATTGAATGTATTTACAAGTAATTTTTTAAACTTCTATAATCATATAAATTTTTATCATTTTAATTATTAAATAATTATAACATCATCAGAATTTTAACTTTTATTTTACTTTCGAAATTAAAAAAAAATACTTAATACAAAGATGTCACCTTATCCTTGACCAATCAGAAAGTAGACGAACCTCATTCTATCCCCTCTGGTCCGACGTGTCCAGATATTGTCGATGACGTGGCAGCACTGGTCACGTTGCCCGATATGCGTCGTCCACGAGAAACCAACAACCATCCGCGTGGCGGTTGACCGGAGGAAGCCCCAGATCGCGGGCAACGCCAGCCTCTTATCACCAACCCACCGTGACAGGCCGCTGACAACCAAAAAAAACTCAGCTTTATTTATTCTTCTCAGATCATTCGATACACCAGATTTTCTTCCCGGTCACTCCTTTCACCACCGCCATGACAACTGCCTCGGCGGCG
>JAMKPZ010005235.1:0-33441 GCA_024699675.1 Amphibolis antarctica | reverse complement strand
CTAAACCCTAAACCCTAAACCCTAAACCCTAAACCCTAACCTAAACCCTAAACCCTAAACCCTAAACCCTAAACCCTAACCCGAAACCCTAAACCCTAAACCCTAAACCCTAAACCCTAAACCCTAAAACCCTAAACCCTAAACCCTAAACCCTAACCCTAAACCCTAAACACAAACCCTAAACCCTAAACCTTAAACCCTAAACCCTAAACCCTAAACCCTAACCCTAAACCCTAAACCCTAAACCCTAAACCCTAACCCCTAACCCCTAACCCCAAACCCTAAACCCTAAACCCTAAACCCTAAACCCTAAACCCTAACCCTAAACCCTAAACCCTAAATCCTAAACCCCTAACCCCTAAACCCTAAACCCTATACCCTAAATCCTAAACCCCTAAACCCAAGCCCTAAACCCTAAACCCTAAATCCTACCCCTAACACTAAACCCTAAACCCTAAACCCTAAACCCGAACCCTAAACCCTAAACCCTAAACCCTAAACCCTAACCCTAAACCCGAACCCTAAACCCTAAACCCTAAACCCTAACCCCAAACCCTAAACCCAAAACCCTAAACCCTAACCCCTAAACCCTAACCCCTAACCCCTAACCCCTAAACCCTAACCCTAAACCCTAAACCCTAAATCCTAAACCCTAACCCCTAACCCTTAACCCCTAACCCCTAACCCCCAAACCCTAACACCTAACCCCTAACCCCTAACCCCTAAACCCTAAACCTTAATCCCTTAACCCTTATCCCTAAACCCTAATCCTTAAACCCTAAACCCTAACACTAAACATAAACCCTAACCCTAAATTCGAGTAAGGAGCGCTAGCATGCCGTAAAGTAGATACTTCGGTATCTGCGAGAGACACATAGATACGACCTATCCTACTAGAAGGGTTTGATAGAGTTGACCGGTTTCTGTGACTCAGATCTAGGTGGAGACATGGACATGTTCTAAATCACCTTGGGCATGTGTTTACCACAGGAGGTACAACTGTGAGCTGGAGATCCAACCTACATGACATGGTTGCCCTCTCCACTACCGAAGAGGAGTATGTGGCTGTAGTTGAGGCGGCAAAAGAGAAGATCTGGTTAGATAACCTCCTAGCCGAGTTGGGCCGCCGACAGGTGAACAGTGTTTTGTTCCACGACAGGCAATCCACCATCTACTTGGTGGAAAACTCGAAGTTTCACTCTAGGTCCAAACACATACGAATGAGATTTCACTTCATCCAAGAGTAGGTCAAGGAGGGAAGTCTAAATCTTCAGAAGGTGAAGAGAGCAAAGAACGCTACAAATATGTTCACCAAGGTGATGACGGTAAAGAAGTTGAAACTCTGCATGAGTCTTGTAGGTCTCCATGGAATGTAAAGCTTGGAGACGGGTGCAGATAGCAGAAGCCAATGTTTTCGACACCGGCCATCGGGCGTTTAACCCGGAAGACAATCTCCAAGTGGGAGATTGTTAGGACTAAAAGGAGTAGAGTCAATCTTCCACTGGATTGCAAGCAATAGTCGGGTCCACAAGGTGGCAGCCACATTGATGCTATCGAGTGCTCATGAGTTAGGCTACAGAAGAGAAGGGGGGATCGGGCTTCCACCAGGAGTCAGGCAGCTACCGATCTCACAAGGCAGCCGTTGGGTATCAGGCAACTGGGTTTGCACAAAGGGTAGGAGCGAGATCGAAGGACCTTAAGCATACGGGATAAGTTTACGGCTTAAGTCTACGATCGTAAATATATGGTCTTTAGTCTATGGACTGGTGTATAGCTATCAAAGGTGGGAGCCGAAGTCCAAAGGAGCGAGCGTCTGACCCAACCGGGCTGGTGGCCGCCAGCCTTGGAGAACTGGTCGCCAGCTGATGGACAGGTTTGACTAGTGACAGGTCATAAGCAGCTGCAGGTCCGGCAGTCCATCGTTGTCCATACGGCTGTCAGGTGGCATTATGTTCGAGGCTAGCGATAATCTCGAGACTCTGACCCTTAAGTTCCCTTTGTATTGTTATATATATTCGATGTTTACATTGTATTATATATAAGCTCAAAAGCTAGTAAGAGAGGATGTAATGAAGGTGTCAACGCAAGAGTGAATCAACACCCCATGGAGTAGGTTGTTTTGCCGAACCACATAAATTCTATGTATCCTTCCTTCTTCTTCCTCCTTCCTTCCACCACAAATATTCCTGTGAGAGAGAGCATGAGATAGAGAGTGTTCTCAGGAGTTTTGTCATCAACATTCACAAGAGGGAACGTGTACATTTGGGCCACGTTCAGGGGTTATGAGCTGGCACTCCACGTCGGTGGAGAACGAAGTGTGATCGTCTTTTCCCAATAGTATGTATGTTAAAAATGTTTTAAAAGGACATTAATTTTTTAAGCATTATTCAAGATCTTTTATTTAAATATAAGGGATAGAAATTTCAAATCCAAAAAGGTCAAGAAATCATAATTTGTTAAGGGGGGGAGGAGAGAGATTTAAAGAGTCATAAATAATCAAAATTTCCTAGATGATAGCTTAAAGGAAGCATGTGTGGTATGCAGAAAGGGGCTTTTGTATCTCTTTTACAATTGGTAATTCCTTTGAACATACATTTTAAGGAAATGGGGTGTGATTTGATGTCATGGTACCAAGGTGCAGTTAGATATATATTTCCATTTATGTATATTAGTTCTTATGTATTACAATTTTGGAGTTTCATGTATCTTATTTGTACATTTTTCTACTTTTTCCTTTTATTTGATAGAAGCTCAGCTAGATTGATCACCATCTCAATACCCTTGTTACTAATGATCCATCTATCATTGAAACTTCTCTTGAGCAGTATGGTGATATGGCCTTTCTTGATATAGAGTGTAATTCGAAGGTTCTCCTACCTTATTCTTGTTTTATTGGAAATCTATGTAATATTTCTTTTTATTTTTTACCAATTTTTTTGTTTACCTTGTTACTCAACTAGATAGTGAATTAAACACGTGCAAGGTGGAATCTAGAAGATGGCATTAGAATCTGTTGGATAGATTGCTGATGAGCTTTTGGAGGATCCACTAGGGACTAGGGCGAAATCTGGTGGATGGCATCGAAATCTATTGGATAGATTGCTTCTGGGTGTTGTTGGGCTCTTGCATAAGAATTGGCACCGTGAAGAAGGGAGAGAGGGTATCCTTTAAACGAGGTTAGCCCTTTTACATGAATACAGGTAGAAAAGGGGGAGTAGCAAACTAGCACTTTCTTAGCATGGTTGCAAGTTTTGACCTTCACTAGCACTTTTTTAACGTTTTCGCCCCCCGCCCTTGGGGGGTGCCCATCATCTCCTTTTTCGTTCTCTTTCCTCACTTTTATATTTCTTGTTAGAAAATTTTAACAAGAGATTGTTCCATACCTTCTATCGACAGTGTGGTCAGTCTACCCTTCTTGATAAATAGGACAGGAATCGCTGGATGTCAACAATTTCATCAAAGACTAAGGTGTTAATGTGTTATTACCCATAACCAGGTTTGGGTGGCAGAATTGTTGTCAAGCTCTTAGAGGACTCACAAAAGGCCAAAGCAAGATCCAATAGATGGTATTAGGATTTGGTGAGTAAGGACAAATACAAGTGATACAACCAATCACAAGCTGTCGGGCTCCAATGGGTTTGCTTTGGATTCCAATGATTGGAGTTACTGCATGATTGGAGTTACCTCATTAAACTCGAAGGTTAGGAGAGGTGATGAAAGGGAGGGATTTACCCTTACATTGCTCTATTATTTTTATTGTATCATTTTTACTACATTAAGGAGCTATAAGTGAAGGTTTCATTCAACATTTCTTTTTATTTTGTAGTTGTTTATCAAATTTTTTTATTAAATTTAAGGGTCTTACCCGGAAGAATTAGTAATTGCTAAATGGATAATTACCTTTAATTGTGATATTTAAGCAGTTTTAATATAGAGATTCTCTTGAACCTTATAAGGGAAAAGTTCTAAAAGATAACATTCTTTGTTTTAGTAAGATTTCATATGTTTTCTAGCACCTATATTGTGATTTTTGATTAAAGGAATAGAGGTAGCCGGAATGTATAATTGTGAGTTAAAAAGAAAGAAAGCAATGTTTACTCGAGATGTCACTCTTGATTTTGCCCTTGGTGAGAGCAAGGACAGTTTGGGAGCCTTACACACAGTGCCTCTCTTCAATGATAATGAGGAGAGTGGTGGACAAGACAACCGATAGACAAGAAGAAGGGGCAGGTGGAGCATTCTAAATAATTTTCCTTTATTGTTCATTTATCTTTTTAATGTTAATCTTAAATTGTTCCTAAAGTTTCGTTTGAATATTTATAGATATCATGTTAATAGAGTTAACATAATTGCAAAATAATTTTTGTAATTAGTGTAATTAATTTCCAAATTCGTTTTTCATTTTTCCTTTTTCCATAGAGTTTTGAGTCTAATGTGATTCACATGTCTCTATAAATATAATCTGTACTTGTTGACATGCTACAAAGGTCACTATGCACAGTAATATTAAAATTTTCTAAAAAGTTATTGGTGCCTTTGTCAATGATTTGACATTAATCACATTGGATTCTTGGGGTTTTAGGTTACTTTTATAGTTTTGGTGTCGAGTCATTTTGTATTTTAAGTATTTTTTGTTTTTGGGGGATTTTTATGTTGGGTGTTTAAATTTTAGAGTTTTAGGTTATTTAGTGTCTGTTTCTTTAATTTTATGTTTTCCAATAAGTTTTAGTGAATCAGGAGACGTTTTGATGCACCATGTTTTATGTTTTTTGTGTGCTGGAGGTACCATCAGTGCATGCATTTTTCTATTTTTAATTTTAGTTGCATTTACATTTTTACATATTGTTTGTTTTAGTTTGTCTTGTTAAGATCTATTTTTCTTTAGAGTAGTAGCTTCACTTGTCCCATTATGAAAAAAGGAAAAGAAAAAAAACTAGATTTGCATTTACATTCTCATTCGTCAAATGATGTTATTCATTGTCATGCTAGAGATCAAGCATTTTTATATGTACTAATGATAATGTATTCAATATCTATAAGGCACGTATTATTCTTTTTCTTATAATAAATTCATGTCTTATAATTTCATATTTTAGATTAGTTTTTTATGTTGACATTTATTTAAAATCAATGAATTTATTGTAGGTCTGATGTTCTATATTTTAATTTCATAGTTTTATACATTAAGTAATTTCGTGATCTTCAATATGCACCATTATGTGTATTCTTTTGATTAGTTGATTAATACCTATGTATTTTTGAAGTTCAAACATGAGTGCAATTCAAAAATTAGTTCTTGAACTTGAACCCGTGTTGAAACAGCAAATATGTAGTTAACCTGGGCATTAAAAGCTTGGTTGTGTGTTTTTCCTTGTTAACATGTTTTATGACCTTTCATATACACCTTTGTTTGCATTTTTGTGATGTAAGGTTAAAAAGTTATGAATTTTCAAAGGCATGCTTATAGTATATAAATCAATTTCTGCTTATGCATGTTCGTGAAGTTTAAAAATCTACTCTAACTTAAGACCGTGAACATTAGTTAGCGTATTTTTCCTTAACAAAGAACTTCACTAGCATTCCAATGTGTTTTCTTTCATAATTTTTTGAACTTTGGATTGCAAGTTACAATTTTTCCAATATAGATCCTTTGTTCCAAAATTATTCACACTTGGAGTTGATAAGAATGTTAGTTTAACCAGTTGTAATAACTTATAAGTTGAGTGATGAATATTGAAATGCATTTGTGAGGTAAATGTTTGAGTTTGAATTAATTTTGGAAGTATTCTTGTGTTGATATATCTAGTTTTAGTTAGTGAATGAATGCAAATTTTTAGTTAAAGTAAATGCAGAAAAAAAATTTTGCCAATTTCTTTATATGTACTAAAATGTATTATGCTGAAATTTAATTAACTCATACCTTATTTTTCCATATCTTATGTCATGCTTTTATGCTGAACTTGTGAACTTGTGGTTAAGTTAATCCTCTTTTATGTATGTATCTATCTAGTCACACGAGTTATGCAACTTGTATATTAAGGGTGGAATTTTAGTACTGCTTTACTGCAAGATATTATAAGGAATGCATGTTTGGCTTTTGTTTCAATTTTAAAATCAGTTTTGGCAGAATGGATGCATCATTTAAGGTTTCCATTTGAAATTAAATGCAAAATTTTTGGTGGTCTTTTGTTGGACTTGGTGTGGTTTTCATTTGCTGAAATTTGCAAATTTTTATGTGTCTCATTTTGCTAGATTTAAGTACTACGATCATTTCAATTTATGAAAATTTTAGTGAAATTGCTGATACAGCATTTGAGCTGATTGTGAGTGAGATTTGTGTAGCTCATCTTCGTGTGATTTTTGACAGATTTTTATTTCTGTTCACTACAAATTTTGAGATGAGTTAATGTAGATTTTCAGATCCATTTTGTTGCAAATTTTGTGTTTTTGTATGCATCAATTGAGGTATGCGCGTTGGCTATGTTTTAGTCCAAGATTGTGTTGCAGATTTTTGTGCTAACACAAGTGCAGGGTTTTGTGTGCTTTTATTGAAATTTTAATGTGGGATTTGTGTAGCATTTGTGCAATTGAATTACATTTATGCTGATTTTTAGTGTAGTTTGTGGTAGAGATTATTACAGTTTTTTTTTGGGTGCTGTAACTGTAAGATTTGGAGTGATGTTGTAGTTTTTGTGCGAACAGTTGCTGGAATTTTTTGTGGATTTCACGTGGGACTTTCATACGTGTGTACACAAATTTTTGGTATAGAAGTGTTGAATGATCTTGTCTAGTGAATGTAATTTTTGATGAATGTAGGATGTAGCATTTTATTTGAGATAAATGCAGAAATTCCATATGCTTTTGGTGAGAACTCATGTAGGTTTTTAAATGGGGAGTAAATTTTGCAGAATTTTGGATTAGCATCAAAGTCTATGTCCATGATGGGTTAGCAACAAACTTGGAACAGGGGACGTGGAGCATGGCAGCACACGTGTGTAGAGCATGGTGGGGTGTCAATTGCATGCATCGTGTGCATGGCTTATCAAGTCTCATGCGGTGTTGGACGTGGAGCGTAGTGGACAAGATGAGCAACAAACAGGAACATTGTATGTGACTCCATCGTGTGCATGGCTTACCGAGTCTCATGCGTCTCTGCAAAGGCAGGATATTAGAACGTTGTATGTGACTTCATCTGGTTCTACTTTCTCCAACATGGTGGATACCAAACCTAGTGCCTGGCTCTTGTCAGCACTGTTCCAAAGCCCTCCAATGATGGCATTGTAAGAACTGGTGTTCAGAGGGCATCCCATATCATCAAGATTTGTGAAAACATGTAATGCCTGCTCTACGTTCCCATTCTTGCAGAGAGAGGCCAGGATGGTGTTGTAGTTGGAATGTCTGGGACGCAGCCGTTGGAAATCATGTACTCCGTGAATTTGATTGCGAGGTCCATCCTTCCCTGCTTACAGTATGTCGAGATGAGGGGATCATAGCTGTGCGTGTCAGGCTTCAAACCTGCATCCATCATGTCCTTGAGCACTTGGACGGCCTTGCCCACCAAGCATTCTTGGCACAATGAGCTGATCAGGATGCTGTACGTGACCACATTTGGTCGAAGGCAGCCTCTTGACATCATCTCGGCTATTAATTTCTCAGCATCTCCCCACCTCTTGAGGCTCAAAAGACCACGCAACAAGATGTTGTAGGAGATGACGTCTGACTCGCAACCTACTGTTGGAGGGAGGGATTTGACAAGCTCGCAAGCCCCATCAACCAGGCCTTGTGTGCACATTCCCGTAAGGATGGTAGTTGTAATTGTCAGGACAGAGATCTTTGGAGGATATTTGCTCGAGGAGGTCGACGGCTTCACCAATGCTGCCCTCTGCGATGGTCGCCTCTACAAGGATTGTGTACGTGACAATTGTAGGTTGGCAATTGGTCTCCAGGAGTAATCGGTCCGGGAGCGTCGTAGAGCAAGCTTGCCTCTAGCGCACAGTGCACCTATGAGTATGTTGTGACAATATCGGGGGAGCAACCATGGCTTCTCATGCAGTCAAGGACGGTGATCGTGGAATCAATCCAATTAGCAACTTTAGAGTAGCCACCGATGAGGACATTGTAGGAGAAAGTGTCGGGGATACCGTTTTGCTCGAAGATTTCCATGACCTTCCCTGCTTTTGGGATCAGAGAAGAAGCCCTTGATGAGCTTTGTGCAGTGGACGGTGCTTGGTACGTAGTCCTTGGAGATCATGCTTCAAGAAATAGAGGCCTTCGTGTAGTAGTTGCCTGCCTTGCACGACCTATTCAACAGTTGGAGGAAATGGCTCTTCTTCTTTGTTGCAATCGACAAGGCTCCTTTTAGTTGCAGTTGTCTCTTGGAGGTGGGGAGTGAAAAATTAGGCCCCCTTCTTGTCGGACTTGGTTTTGGGACGATTCTATAAGGACAAGGTATGGTGAAGGATTGCCCAGTGAGTCAATGGAAGGGAATAAGCAGGAATACAAGTCGATGGATGTAGCGGGCATTGAAAGTTTAGATGAGTTGGCTCACTGAATTTTATCAGCTTAATCGCTAATTTGAAGAGGTCAATGGTCGATGAACTAGAACAGAAGGCAACGCACTCCGGGAGTAGGGAGGGGAGGCGGATGAGGAGGAAAGACACGAAGAGCTTAGCGAAGATGTCTGTCTACCTGTGGGGTGGAGACATGATTGGATTCGCCTTCGCCTCGATACGCATGGCGAGAAGGTTGGGACGAGAGGAGGTGAGGTGAACGTAAGATCGAGCTCCGTTCCATCCGGAAGAGAGACAAACAGAGGTTGGGAGGGTTCGGATAAATGAAGATACGAAACCAACAATAATCACCCATCACGGATGGATGCCACTGCCAAGTGCCAACGCCTTTATCATTTTATCTTTTATATTTCCATTTTTAGTGTAAAATGATTGCATTTAAATTGACAAGCGTAGATTAAATATATTTCACCTCCGACGATGCCATCTCAACCGACGGATATCAATATGATAATGCCCGTCGCGTCCGTCTCTAATCGAGGAATGGAATGTCGTCGCTCTTTGGGCGTGGGATCGAGCACCACGCCAATCAGGTGGATGTGACAAGGGAGAAGCATAATGTAATTATGTGCACTTCACCTGCAGTCGCTGGCTAAAGACCCTACAAGTCTGCCCATCAGACGACGGTGAATGGGAGTCCCAGAAGTATGCTCACTGGCTAGTTGACTAACGAAAAGCAAGGTTCATGTCCCAATTTCATCTCTACACCTTCATCGCCATAATCTTCTTGCCCGGTTCCCTCAATTTCATAACTACAACAAGTATATTTCAAGCACGTAAATATGCATTGTTTCGCTACCACACAGAATATGCATTGTTATGCGAACACCCCTTCCACACACGGACATCCCCGACCGCCCCCATTCCACGTGCGTGCGCAAGTCTCTCCTCTTCCTCTTTTACTTTCCCTCCCTTCTCCACTTGGAGGTTTACAAGTGCAACAAAACTTTAATTTCTCTTATGGTAACTAATTACAATAATTCAGTTAATTGAAGACAATAGTATCCATAATTCCTGATAGAATCGTATCTTAGGGAAACGAAATATGATATGAGATTGAATCTAACCATACTAATTTGATGTTTTTAATTTAAATCATCTTTTACGTGAAACCTTTGATTCCCAGGAAACGTGCAGTCGCAGATCCAGACACCAATAATACGATGATATTTCACCGAAATGTCTTTGCAGATAATAATAAAATATGCTACTTAATTAAGTCAACAATTTTTTTAGGATAAGTAAACAATAAACCATCCCATTTCTATCTAATTTTGAGAACAACTCGCCCGGACAAACTTCTACAAGGCATGGAAGCAAAAGGTCGCGCAAGCAGCTTGTCCCTAAGAAATTTCTTGCTAAAAGAAAAACCAATCTTCCAAGTTATGATTGGATAGTCTGATCAGATGATGGATGGATCTCTGTATCTTTTGAAGATACCTTCAATGCCTTCGACAACTTCTGGCGACAAAGGGCGTGGAGTAGTGGTGAAAACATCAATATCTTCTTTCACCTGGTCAACTGACGTGGCACCAATTATACTACTAGTCAGGAATGGACGGTCACGTGCAAATCCAAGGGCAAGTTGAACAGGAGTTAAACCATGTTTCTTCGCCAATTGGTTATATGCCGCAGTACTTTCCTGAAAGATACATGTATCATAAACAAGTTGAGATATAAGCCAAAAACTTCCTTTTTTGATCATCTCTATCAACTGTCTAGAGGTATTGGTGCATCACAAGCTTGTTATTGTAACAAAAATGAGAAACCTAGAGACTCTACTTTAATAGGAATTTCTCTGTGCAACTATACAAGACAGGCACTCCAAGCCTATTGCTCTCTATAGCTCAAATCAAATGCTAGGCCCTTCTGTGGAAAACTGAACAATTTTGAGATGCAGCCGTGCATAGTTGCATGCATAAGTAGGTGTTTTATGTAAGTTTGATAAATAATTTGGGGGATATCACTCTTCGACTTTAAAGTTTCCATAACTATGAAGTATTTATGCATATTACCAATGGAATCAATGCATGGAGGGTATTTGTTACATAACAATTTTTATCAAGCTTACTTCATGGGGTAGTTTCCCATAAACTGTCAGCATGGAGTGTCAGTCACCTGATTTCAAACCAAGATCCTGTGCATCCTCACCACAGGACCTGCCAACTGGGGCCCGGGCCTGGGTCTTAAACTAGAGTCCTCAAATGCTATCCCATATGTATGCTTTATAAGAATCAGTGGCAAGATGAAATCAGGTGACTGACACAAATAGTTGAATCATATAGAGTACCTTTGAAAGTGATTCATTGTATCTTTCCATGAAAGTTGGAAAGAGATTTAGCCTGCCTTTTTTTGCTGCTTCAGAATTCATGTCCAAGTACTTTCCACTAAGGCTACCACCAGCCAATGGAGAATAGGCAAGCAAACCAACGTTGCAGTTGTTTGGGTGGCAAACTTCAACAAGATCAACTGTGGAGATCAAAAGAATATCAGTTTATTTGTCAAGTACATAAATGATGCAACCAAAAATAAATCCCTCTTGTATCCACAGCAAATTACAAATATTTTTCATATTTAAATTATATTTACATCAATATCTCTTGGCACTTAGAGAACATGAGTACGCAAAATTATAACCCTCAAAGATTCCTCAATAATCAAATTATACCTTCAAAATGGCATCTAACAAGTAGACTATAGCTGTTCTGGATGCTAACAATCTTTGGTAGCCCTTCCATCTTTGCAGCATGAACAAACTCCATCACACCATATGAGGTTTCATTTGAAACACCTATGTATCGTACCTGCATTTAAGTATCATTGAAAAATTTCAGGTGTATAAACAGAATGGACAGCATCATGGTGATATTTGGGGGAGCAACAATCAATAGAATTTTTATAACAAATGATGAACCATGTTGTGGGATGGTTATTATTGTTAACGTTGATGGCATAAAATAATTGAACAACAGCTCAGTATTTATTACCTTCCCTTCTTGTATGAGTTCCTGAAATGCTCTGAGCTGTTCAGCAAACGGCACACTTTCTCTCCACTTTAAGGGATCATAAATGTATTCTCCAAATAATGGAACATAGCGGTCAGGCCTAAAAATGGAAACCATTTTGAGATAATACAACAATAATAACAATCCAAACCATAATCTTGTTACATTGGATCAGTCACATAAATCCTACTTTAATCCTATGAATAAAATTTTTTATAATTTCATCATTGTTATTTATTATAGGTCTTAAGTATTTAAAAGTCTTACCATGAAATGACTATGAATTTCATAGTCATCTAAATGTAAATTTTCATCATTATTCTTATTTTCATTGAACCTAAATTTCATATATTCAATTTTAACCTACGAAATTTCATTCCCTTGGAGTCTAAAGTATCTCTTTAAAATTTTAATTTAGAACTAATTCCTACCTTAGTTTCATCAATCAAAATTATGTCATCGACAAATAACATATACCAAGGTATTTTTCCTTAAATTTTCTTAGTTATTTCATTCATAACCAAGACAAATAGATATGAAGTCAGAGAAGACACATGGTGTAAATCTATATGTATTGGAAATTCTTTACTTTCTCTTTTTATTATTTTAACATTGGTAACTACTTTTTCATATATATCCTTTATAATATTAATGTCTTATAAGTACTCTTTTTCTTTATAAAAGCTACCATAGTAGGTTTCTAGGTACTCTATCATAAGCTTTGTCAGAATCAATGAAAAACATATGAAAGTCTTCTTTATTAATTCTAAAATTTTCTATTAGTTGTCTGAATAAATGAATAACTTCCATTGTTAACCTCATGTAAGCCTAAATTGATTTTCAATGATTTTACTTACATGCCTTAGCTTTGCCCAATTATCCTTTTTTCATGATTTCATAATATGGCTCATTTAACCTAATAGCATGATCAATATTACAATTTCATATGTCCCCCTTATTCTTAAATATAAGTGTTACAGAACATTTTCTCCATTCATCTTGCATCATCTTTGTCTTTAAAATTATATTAACAAACTTAGTTAACCATTAAATCTTTACTTCACCCATACACTTCTTTGTCTTTGTAGAAATACCATCTAATCTAATTGTTTTCCCACATTTCATTTTCTTAATAGCTTCTTTTACCTTTAAACTGCTAATTCTTTTAAATTTTTCATTAAAAAGTTTAATTATAGATTCATCCGCATTTTTAATATAATTTACTTGACTCAAATCTCTAGATTTTCTTTCTCTAGCTTTAACTAATTTATATATTTTATTTTCTCCTTGTTTTGTATTCAAATTATTGTATAATTCCTTATAAGTCGGGTATTTAACTTCACTAACAATCTTCTTTACAGTTTTTTTGCTAGCTTATAATTCTTTGAATTAATGAGATTGAATTGAAAAATAAAATCAGAAAGCACCCTGAGCATATTTTCTAATGTAAATTTACCAGTGAATTTGCAGTAAGTCTATGTAGTCAGTGGAAAGGCGCTTGAGGCTCTTTTCAACGCTCTCTTTGATGTTAGCAGCATCCACTCTTAAAACCTTCGCATTTTCACGAATATACGTTACACGTTCTGAGTAACCGCAGACCTTGGTCGCCAAGATAATCTGAATGGTAGAAATGGTGATTGACAATTTGAAAAACAGGTACTCGTGACTAGTATCGTCCATGGATAGAAAAAAAGCCTTACATTATCACGAGGCCTAGATTTCATCCAGTTACCGATATAAATATCTGTTGTTCCCTGTGTCTCTTTCTTCAATGGGATAGGATACTACCAAAGAAGAAAAGCAGAACGAACAAACATTAGAAGAAAAAAAGTTGGGAGAACAAGTTTATTTTCATCCTAATGATGTATTCCACCAACCACTTCTGATGTGTCGAGACAATTGATCCCGTTGTCGAAAGCATAATTGAGTATGTCATGAGCCTCTTTCTCCGTATTCTGCTGTCCAAAAGTCATCTGGAATGGAAACGGAGATGTTGAAAAGAAATGAAGGAAAAACTTCCAAATCCTAATCGATGTTAGAAAACAATGTATAAATGAAATCGGGAAATGAAGACCGTTCCAAGCATGACTTCACTGATGACGAGCTCGGAATCACCGAGCTTTCTGTACTGCAGTTGGTTCTTCTCTGCCTTGACTGTTGGAACTGTTGTCGTGCTCCGGAATGGGAGAGCCGACGGCGGGCGCAAACGAGAGGGGAAGGTGTCGAACTTGCGGGGCGCCACAGAGACGACGGAGATCACGGAAGAGGTGGGAGAAGAAGAAGAGATAGAAGACGTAGAAGAAGAATAGATGGCCCTGAACTCCATCGTCTCCGTCTCTCGTCTCGATTCTGGAACAAATGGCGTGGCGTGGGCGTTCTCAACGACCGCTGGATATCAGATATCTACCACGTATCGTGGCAGAAGCAGAGAGCGATGAGGTTTTCTAGAGATTTTCTAACAAAAAAAATGGTCGACCTTGTTATTCAACCCATATGTAGCACAAGACATGGGAACTGTTCAATAATGGGAAATATGAAAGATGGTGTTGGTATGTTTGTGAGTAATTTTTTTAGCTTTAAAATTTTAAAAAAATTAAAGTTAGAATTAATTTTATAAATAAAATTAAAATTATTTAATAATTTAAATAATAAAAATTTATATGTTAAAATATATACAATAATAATGATATTAAAAATAATTTTAAAAATTTTAAAAAAATTACTCGTAAATACACCTTTAGTCTTCTTAAATTCAATGATATTTTTCTTAGAACGTAGGTAAAATTTTATTATCAATTTTGAATTTTTACATAATTTAAAAAATTCGCAGAACAAATTCGGCATCCCCATTTTTTCTGAAACCAATTAAATAAAACAAGGCAAACGGTAGTACTTGGCAGTGGCAGCGATTCCAATTATTTCCAATATAACTGGTACGGTGCCAAGAGAAACAAGAAATATTTCTCGTGCACATACATGTTATTACGCTCAGCTAGCTTATATTCTAAGGTACGCTAGTGGCCGTTTTTTTTTAACTACTTGAATAAAGTTAAAATTAAAGTTAATTTTAAAATTAAAGTTACAAATGTATAATAATTATATAGTTAATTTTAATAATAAAAATTTATATAATAAAAATCAATTTAAAAACTAAAAAAACTCACAGTGAAACAAAACGTACGTAAATGCGGCTGCTGATCGGTATTGAGCGTAGTTGGAAGGAACAATACTATCTATCTATCTATCTATCTATCTATCTATCTATCTATGACACTGATGTGAAGGTAAGCACCTGCACGTGTGCGCGGATATTCTCTTGCGATACTCGTGACATATACGCAAGGAATTAACCTTGGAATCAATTAACTTTAATTTGCAGTATTCAAGATCGAGTAGCTAAGCAGACAGTACAAAAAGTCAATAACGACTGCAAATTAATTAATTAAGGCCACATTCCTATTGTAATGGCGGTCTGGCCTTGCCGTGCTCCCCCCACCAACGATGTCTCTTGCAGTGCGGAGCAAGGAAGGAAGTTGATTTTCAATTATAGAAGCACAATCCCAGGGCTTACGTACCTTGTGTAAAAGCAAAAAAGTTTGTTATAAAATCAATTGATAATGAAAAAGGTTAATGCTCATTAGGTAAAGTTAACCACAAATTAGTACTTTTTTCTTTCAAAAGTGCTCGTCTTTAATTCATTTCCATGCCGAAAGTTGCAAATCCTGCTTGGCCCCCCCTTTGAGGTCCAAATCTCCTTACTTATCTATAAATATATCTGTATGTCTCAGTTGTGAACACATTATATATACATATATCGATAGTTGCGACAAAGAAATCGGTCCGGTCCTCGATTTGTCGATCGATCTCAACTTCCGGATTGATTGATCGTTTGCTTTATCTGCGCAGGTGTCCATGATGAGTAACAACGTCAACAGGAAGCTGAAGCTTCTGCGCAAAAGAAAGGCCTGGATAAAGAAGGTGACGACCATCCTGCAGTCCGAATTTTGCAAGCTCAAGAGATCCAGAGCCATCCGCCGCACCGTCTCCGGTCTCAACAACACTATGTCGTCCATCCTCAGCCGCCGCATCCGGAAGCCATCGTCCAAAAGGCATCATCTCATCTTCGCCCCCAGGAAGCCGTCGTCCAGCAGCCTGCGTCGCGTCCGGACTTTCCTTCCGGTGTACGTGGACGATCTTTACAGCGTCAAGCAGGTGGTCCAAAAGGAGAACAAGAACTTGTATGCAGAGAAAGCCCCCAGCTGTTCTTCCTCCTCTGAACTCATCGGTACTGCCGTGAGTGCTACTTCCAGTTGCGAACTGGGAGGTACCGATTACTCTGGCCATCCTCCTCCTGCTGTTGCTGCTTCTTCGTCCTCTTCTTCGTTACCACTGATCGACGACGAGAAGGCCGCCGTGGCAGCCTTCGACGGGAAGCTTCAAGGAGTGGATCTCAAAGCAGAGATGTTCATTGCCAGATTCCGGCGGGAGATTCGACTACAGAGGCAAAAGTCCTTGGAGGAGTATCAGGACATGCTCGCTCGTGGAGTCTAATTTATCTGTTTGTGTAAACCAAACCACGCTTTACATAATTAATTATAAGTTTGCAATTTTTAAAAATTCATGGAAGAATTAATGAACTTGTCGGTGATAAATACTTGGGAAAATTTGGAAACAGCATCTCCCTGTTTATCAGCAGATTTCCATTTACGACCATGAAATTAACATTCCGCGCACCAACTCCAATTCCAACAAGTTCCAACGAAAGGAAAATTAACTTGTTCCCAAACAATGGATTTGAAAATTCAACTCATCAGCTTTTCCGAAAATACTAGTTGGAAGTAGTTGGAAGCATGCCGCTTCCAATTTATGTGTAAACCAGTTTGATAAACATAAAGCATTTTACAGTATATTTATAGGAGTCTAACCCACAGACGCCAAGACTTCTTCATCAGAACCTACAAGTAAAATCAGCTAACTTACTGCAAGCACACCTTGTCAGATGTGTGTCATTTTCAAAAGGAAACCATTTAAGCCTCTCAACCAACAAATCTCCAGTTACGGAGTTACCGTCGTGGAATTGAAACAACACGCACGGTCAAGGTCGACAAGTTTGATAAACAATCCTGCCTTCGGCCGCTTTCCTTCTTCGACTTTCTTACATCTTTTGCGACTATGCACCTTTCGGCAACCCGACGGAGAAAGGTTCGGACGTGCCGTCTGGCGACACGGAAGTCGTTCGAGTGTGGTTCCGGTAGGTTGGATGCTTCTCCTCGTGATTCGTCATCATTTCGTGGTCTTTCTTTCGAACGGTGGTTCTCGCACCGCATCAACCACGATGATTATCGATCGATTGATTTCATCGTGTGGCCAGAACCGCCCCGCCCTCTGCTCCACTCGCGTGCACCCTACGCAGAGATATCAGATCTGGTCCCCATGTCACACACATCACTTTCTTTTATTTGCCCCCGCTGCTGCACGACTCAAGTTCTTCCCTTCCTTTCCTTTACTTTGCAAGCACACCTGGGTCCTGATATTTATTATTCAATGCCTACAGATGTATTATAACATTTTTACCTGGTCCTCGGTCCGGAGGCCTTAAAACTCGGCACTTTTTGTTAGATTTTCAAATAAAAATGAATGCTGCTTAATAACACATTAACTAATTTGATGCATATTAAATTATTGCACATTAACTAATTTTACAAATGGATTTTAATTTCAACTTTAAAATAATAGATAGAATTTTTGGATTGACCTGCATTATTTCCGATCCATACGGTTAAGAAAAGCCAGCAGTAGTAATAACAATTTAAAAAATATATTTCGTTTATTATTATTATTATTAACGTTATCATTATCATCATCGTCGTCGTATAAATCGTGTTGTTAGGTCCCCTTCTTGCGTTCATCATCACTTCCTCGCTTCCCATTTCTGCCTCGATCATTGATTTTCTGGCCATGTCGTTCAAGATGGTAAGCTTTTGAGGCTCTGGCATCTTCATATTTGTTAGATCGATTTACCGTACCTTTTTTCTCCTTCTGGATCGGCGTGCCCTTTTTTTCCCTTGCTTTTTTACCTTTGATCTGGAAGAGCGGTTGGTCTTCCCGATCGGTGCTCCATTTGTGTTTCGGCATGTCTTCTCTTCCAGTACCAAATTTGGGGCTGTACTCTTCTGTTCTCCGTACCACTTATTGTTCCTTCCTTCCATCGCATTCGCCAATCTTCGATCATTGCTGTTTAGTCTCTGCACTATTTTCTTCTCTACTCCTGAATCATAGCATAAAATTTCACGTCATTGCTCCATTGCTTGGCCTTGTGATCCATCTGACGTTTTGGTCAGTTTTCCCCTTTTCTTCGAGCTGTCGTCTGTCGTTGTTGTCTTCGAGATCTTATGCTTGATACCGATCCTCCAAATGCTAAATTATTTCCTCAAACGATTGCAAAACAGAGCTGAAATTAGTGAGTTTGCATTGGCATGCTCCTACTCAAGTCGTGCATTCCTTGTGCAGTGATTTTATCTTGTGACGACTACGCATTTTTCTCTTCTTATCTAAGCACAATTTTTATTTGATCCAGCGCTTCCTTATGATAGAAGTTCTCCAGAAATACTTGATCGTGTAAAACCCTGATTTCTACTCTTTTTTTCCCATGACATGTGATGTTCAGAAACCCTGCATCCATTTAAAATTATATGAAAAATGCAAAGATTGTTGTTTTTACATATGCATGTCCTTCTCCATGTTTTGTTTGATCTTGATGGTTGTGTAAAGAGATTTTCCTTTGGTAATTGATCTACAGTCAAGCGCCTCATCTGGCATGGGAGTTGCTGATCACAGCAATACTACATTCCTGGAGTTGAAAAGGAAGAAAATTTATCGCTATGTCGTGTTCAAGATTGATGAAAAGAAAAAAGAAGTTGTCGTCGAGAAGATGGGAGCTCCAGGGGAAAGCTTTGAGGATTTCACTTCATCCTTACCTGAGAATGACTGCCGCTATGCTGTTTATGACTTTGATTTCGTGACTGCTGAAAATTGTCAGAAGAGCAAGATATTCTTCATAGCATGGTCAGTTTCTTCTTTCATTGCTTGGTCAGTAAAATTCTTATAAAGGAGATCATAATAAGATGAGCATACTCCAATTTTTATCGAGTATATCACCTACCAATATGTTAGAATGTTTTCTTTTCTTGCTCACGCATGTCTATAATTCAAATACACATGGATGTGTTTGGTGCATAATTTGTATTTTTCTCCCCATCATCCTTAAGGTTACATTGTATTCTCCAAAAGGATATTTATCCTTTTTTTCCTGAGCAACAGGTACAAGTCGAAAGTCCTCTCACCAATGAGAGGACTTATTGACTTAGATAAAAAGTTGCATATTTGGCACGTGGATCATGATTGCTAAACCTTAGCCAATCAGAAAATAATCGGATAAGAAAATACCATATTTATCTTGTGGAGTTAGCTAAAACGTGGATTGGTGTAACATGTTTAATCTGGCCGACAAAACCGGCAAAAAGGCCAATGAAGGCCTTAGTGGCCGACTTATGTTGAAGCCAGGTTGGATGCATGCCCCATATGATTTTTTGAAAAATATTAATTTATAATTAATATAATTAATATCTGGTTAATTTTCTATAATATTTTATAATTAATCAACTCTCTGTTAATGCTTAATGATAAAACAAGAATTAGGCCAACATATGGGAAAGGATAAATATGCATCATTTTAAAAATTTTAACATTGTAAATGATTTACTATTGAATAAATTACATGATTTTTCTATGAGAGAAATGTAAAATTATATTTTGTGATATATCACTTGCTTTAGATGTTAGCTTTATTTTTGTGACAGAGGTAAATTGTAAACATGTATTTATCTTAACCAGTTTCCGACCACCCATTTGGAAAACTTGGCATACAAGTTAATATATTTTTTATGTTTGTGTAGATCAACATTTTTGATATGAATAACATTGGTGAAATTTTTCATAAACTTGTGGAAATAAAGTTAGCATTTATCTTTTTTGTTTGAATCCATCACTACAACTTTTACAAAATGTTCCTTCTTAACAATAAAAATCATAAGGGATAATCTGCAGCATAAATATAACAAAGATTTTATATGTTATTGTTAATTTCCTATGTTGAGTGATATTTTCAAGGATATCAACAATAAAAGCACTATAAAATGGTTTAAAGATATGAAAACTCATAAGGTACTTTTTGAGTATCTATTGAAATTCTACTACATTATAATTTTTAAATTGTGTTGTAAGTTTATCTTATAAAACATCAACATTTTTATTTTTGACTTGATTTTTTGTACAATTTATTTTTTGATTTATAGGATAAAATTTATAATTTATTTAGTACTCCACTCTATCGAAAAATTCTAGGTCTACCATTGAAGGGCATGCTCATCTCTAACACTGCTTGTAATTTTGGATATTAGGTTCTACATAATTGTGATTTATTTTAAATATGCGGAGTCAAAGAGCTTATATTTCACAAAAGTTGATGCTCAATTCTTTAGATGTTATTAGTCTCATCACACCATGGAATTTTAACCCTGGCTATTTTCAGAATGGAGGCAGCTGTTGGTTTCTTTTGATGTTACACGTTATTGCTCAAAGAAAAATGGAGGTCTTGGCAAATTTCAGGACTGAAGAAAATGGACTTCACATTTTTGGTTTATGGATTGAGAATGTAGCCGATAGGAACAGTGATTTTCCACATAATAATTTTAAGAGCGTAAGGTAGTGAACCATCATTTAGGTTTTTATGCATGAGCACATTCCAGGAAAGGGAAGATGAGATGATAAGAAATAGAATCAACATCTAGTCTAATTCTAAGGTTAGCTAGGAAATACCTATATGATATGCGAGTAAAGTGTAAGTGAGGTGTTTCCTAAATCACTAAGTGGATAAGCTATGATTGGGTTGAATCAAAGCACTGGGTAAGTGCTTTGATTATGTACAAGGAAAGTGTCAAGGACCCTTGTATGCCCAAATAACTCAACCTCTCAGATTATTTCAACTTAATGCATATGGGTCCTAGGTATATTGTCATGTGGTGATCTTAACCATGATAATAGGGGAGATAAGGAGTGGGTAGTGTTCATCCACTTGGGACAAAATTAAGATGAGAAGGGATGTACACATTTTACTTGCCTATATAGTTGAAAGGGAAGATAAAAGGTGAGAAGATTGGATCAACTACCCTAAGGAAGAAGAGATGAGAAGGAGAAGGTTGTGTGATCTATCCTAAGCTAGGTGATTTGCCCTATGTCATGGCATTAAGTGAGGTTTAGTAAGGTAAAGCATGACTGAGCACAAGCAAAGCAAACAAGCGGGTAAAATTATGGTCAAGGTTTTGATTATGTAGAGATTGTGATTAGGATTTTAGCCTAGTTATGTTGTTGATTTGGTTGCAATTGACTAGCCCTAATTAAAGGTCTTAAGTTGTGGCTAATGCCTTAAGTGAGAAAGGAGAGAAGACGGGTTAGATGAACCCTTGGATGAGAGAAGAAGCTGAGAAGACAAGGCTCCATAGCCTTTAAAGGGGAGATGAGTAGTGTGAATGAGTAGTTCTGTTTAATCTTATTATTGGTTTTATATTCATTCATGGTGACATGAGTCTAAACATTTGGGGTACACAAATCTTACAAACGTAAAAATTTGTGTTCTATATTATTCACGTGAATGAATCTACTTACATTGAGGAGGAAGTAGGTAGAGTCTTGTAAATGGATGCATGTCAAGCTACATGAGTGAAATGGAGCATTCAAATTAGCCATGATATGTGAAATGGACTAAAGATTCAAGTTATGCTAAAAATGACACTAGATGATCGTGCAAACACGATGATCGTGCAAACACACAGATGCCATATACTTGCATACATACACAAGAAAAACAATCACATTCACTCATGTACAGCCACAAAGGTCTTGTCATGCTAGAGTTGGTCTTTTATGCATGCATGCAATATTGGCTTGGGGTTGGTTTGATTTATGTATCAAAATGAAGTTAATAACTATTATGCAAGAACTAAAGTGAAAGCACTAATGAACTCAGCTTGGAAGATGGCCAACAAACCATGGGACTCCTCTAACACGTAAAACACGATCCATTCCATCATTTTGTCTCATAAAAGGGGTGTTCTAGCAATGAGACCCACAAATCATGCAAACAATGGAAGCAGAAAACTTAAAACAAGCTAAATGTTTAAAGCACGAAAATGCAAGAAAGCGACCCTATGGAAAGCAAAAGTTACATCCTAAAATTTTCAAGTCAATAATGAAACATTGGACAAACATGGAAAGTCAATATACCTTGGTCCCAACATGAGTTCATATGTAAAACAAGTCCAAGTGTGTTTACAATGACAACACAACATGCAATCTAAAGTCACAAACGTAAAGCAAGATGCGACCTTAAATCATGGGTGAAAAGCAAACGCCAATATGCATTAAAACAACATTGCAATATCCATAAATCATACAAACAATGCAATCAGAATTCATAAGAGAAAACTTAAAACAAAGCTAAAAAGCATGAAGTGCAAGAAAGTGACCTTATGGAAAGCAAAAGTTACATGCTAAAGTTTTCAAGTCAAGAATGAAACATATGACACAAACGTGGAAAGTCAATATACCTTGGTCCCAACATGAATTCATACGTAAAACAAGTCCAAGTGCATGCTACGATGACAAGACAACATCCAATCTAAAGTCACAATTGCAAAGAGAGATGTGACCTTAAATCATGGGTGAAAAGCAATTGCCAATATGCATTAAAACAACATTGCAATTTTAGATATAAAAATCAAAATATTTTAATTAAAAGGTGAAGTATAAGTGAAAACACAATCTTAAAGCATCGTAATTTTGAGGCTTAATAGTGACTGTAAAGAGCGATAAAAATGACTTGGGAATGTCTGAACACTATGGATTTCAAGTAATTGAAATGTGAAAACCACAATATACGAGAGTGAAAGAAATCATTCAAAGGAATACCAAAAAATGGCTAAATATGGGATTCTTGAAGCTTAAATGGGACAATCAGGTTCTAGATTACATCATAAATCTGATACTACGGAAATAAGGAGTGAAAGGGGGAGGCATACCTAGATAAGAGAGTCGGTATTCACTTTTTCAGTGGAGGCAAAGTGCCCAACAATGACTTTTCTAGCGAGGTGTCAACTAGCAAATGACGGCAAAGCTAGCTTTTCCATCGAACTTGATGGTGATTGGTGTCTTTTTCCAATGAATTCAATGGTGGTTCAATGGGAAATGAATGACGTTGTAGGCCTATATGGTAAAGGGAGTGATTGTACAAGTGAGAAAACAATCGGATAAGTGATGATGTTGGCTCTCCTAGCAAGAGTAAGGTGATTTTCAGCAAGATGAATGACAAATAGTTTGGCTACAAAAAGGTGGAGTAGTCAAGGAAACAGGGGGACACAATGATTACGAGTGAAGGGGTGGTCAAGGGGCACAAATATAAGCATGTTCTAAGAGGGGTTTGAGTGTAGGGAGGTCAATCTCAAGCGGCTTCTAGGCATGGCCATTGATGGAGGCCAGGGGGCACCTTTAATCCTTTATAAGCTTCAATGGCACGTGGGAAGCCACATCTGTCGTGGCTGTAATAGTGCAGGTGCGTGTTGTGTGAATTGGTAGGTCTTGTGTTGCACAATTGATGGTAGGGTGCTGGTGAATCTTATAGTGGTAGGAGATTTTGGGCGCACAATATGGATGGTCACAAGGTTGCGTGCTATGAGCTAAAGTACTTTGGTGGTAAACTCCAATCTATTGACCATTCACCTGTGTGGTTTGTCGGTCTTGCGTCGGATAATCACAAGAAGGTTGTGGTTGGTGAAAAGGGCCTAACAAAGTGTTCAAATGATGGCAAGCCATAGAGAGGGTATAGAAGTTTGTGGTTTGGACGGTTGTAAGGGCAATCTAGCTTCTTAGGCCATGTACCATTGCAGAAGGCTGCAAGTGAGTAAATGGTCAATGTTACAGTTTAAAATCCAGTTGTCCATGTCACATGGCAAGCATTTTTGGAACAACTGGATGGCTGAAAATTTTATTTGTTTTTATCGCAATCAAGCATTACCATGGTTCGTTATTCACGGATCAAGAAATGCTTACAAGAATTTCCACACTTTTTTTTAAAAAAAGAAAAATTCTTGTGGTAACCATACCCTGGTCTCATGATGCAATTGATTTCATTTCGGGTAAAGATGTTTTGGTACTTAAATTATTATTTTTTTCACGTTCTCTTTTGTAAATCTTGGAAACTCGTGACGGTAATCGTCCACTAGCTAGGTACAGGTTTTTCTCTTCAGCAAGTACCATTGTGTGATCTCGTATTTCGTATCTATTAATTATTCCTTCCCGGTAAGGGTATCTTTTACCAAAGTTCACTGCTATTTCACGTTTTAGTTAGATGTGAAAGATCGGCATTCCCTGACTAGGTTTGTTTTCTAATTTGTAAGAACGAAATTTTCACAGAAGCTGATTTGGTTGGTTTTCTTTCCCTTCGTATTTATTCTGTGGGCAACGCAAAATCCGAAGGTTACGAGGGCAAAACGGTATTTCTTGCCTGTTACATATCAATGGATTACGGATGGTTACGCCCAATCTAGATTGTATAATTCGGTAGCTGTGGTTTATGTACACAATAGCTCATTATTTGTTTTCTTGAAATCTACAGGTCTCCTTCGACCGCCAGAATTCGGGCCAAGATGCTGTATGCCACATCGAAGGATAGGTTCCGCCGAGAACTTGATGGCATTGCCTACGAGATTCAGGCTACTGATCCTACCGAGATGGACATGGATGTGCTTAGGGAGCGCGCTCACTAGACGCGCGGCTATTTCCATCTTGAGAAATGGCTACGTCGGTACCTGTACTGATTGTTGCTGGTAGTTTACCTGTGTGCTTACTTGTGCGTGAGAAACGTTAGAACCATGAGATAAATAATCCAATACTGGGAAAGCTGATGGGGGTGTTCTTGCGTGCACGTTTGTGAAGCTAGGCAGCTCCCGTGGCTAGGGCTCCTTTCGTGATGCTTCCCAGGAAGGAGTGGGTTTGGTGTGAGTTGTCAGATTATGATCTCGCCTTGTATGTGAAACACCATCTACGCATCTCAAGTGGAAATCGCAAACATTCTGCCCAAAGAGAAGCATATTTGTATCTCGACATACGTTGCATCTTTTTATGCCTCGCAAACCTTCCCTTTAATGCTAGCTGAAACAACTCAACGTAATATTCCAATTATGGACGCTTTCACTGCTTTTGCTTATTTCGATTTGTTGAAATGTCCAATTATTTTCATTATCATATCGTTCTATGCATGTTTTGAGAATGTTATGTGGGTGCCTCATACATGTTTCTTTTCGGATACTACCGTACCGTATGCATCAATCCATACGCAACACAGTCAGCACTCTTTACATTTTTGGTAGCAGCAGATCGAAAAATGTCGATCATGAGAGAAGTTGTCTACCCGAAATAGTCGTGTCATCATCACATGGGACTACAAAAAATCAAAGAAACATCTCGAATAACTCTATTGCGAATCAACACAACGATCAAAAAATTGCAAGCACATGAAGTTACGTTCCCGAGAGTCGATATTGAATTTACGATATTTTCATAGGTTTAATACTTCAGACATCCATTCAATGTTTGTACCGCTCCCGGAAAGCAATCAAAAAATAGACGCGCCCTGGAACCGTAGTACACATTGAAAAGCCCGGATCCCAGAACTTGAGCTGCAGCTTGCATTCTATAAATTCATCCCGCGTCGCTATCGTCATCCACACACGCGACAGAAGAAGAAAGCGACGGGAGGACGAGCACCGAAGGCCCAAGCGACCAACACTTGCAATTGAAGATAAGCACGGGAGGGAGGGAGGGAGGAGAGACGAAGAGATCGATGGACGGCGACAAACCAAGGAAGGCATGGATGGCTACCGGACAGTGCCAATCCCTGAAAGTGCTGCAACTTGCAAGTGCCGGCGACGACCTCGCTCGTGATGCCAGCCTCGTTTCTTCTCCTCCCCTTCAATTACTTTTGTCCAACGCGAGGCATCCTAAAGCGAATGATTTAAATGACAGGTTCGCTAGTCGACAATAGCCGGTTGGTGCATATCAAATCTCGATAGACTTCACACAAAAAAAAAGCCCTCTATTTTCCTTCGGAAGAGGGTTAGTACGGTAGGGCCATCAGTCGCTTTCATTTTCACCAAGTGCAGTAAAAATGACAAACGAAACGTGCTGTTGCAATAATCAATAAATGTTAATCGTCTGTTTTCACGCCTCGCAATTTAATATTATAATCGTTTCTAGAAACGCATCACGGTAAAAGGAAAAGTAACCGTGGTTATGAAGCAATAATTGAACATCACGGACGGAGATCGAACATCATCACGGAAGGAGCGATTCCTGAGAAATCATCGAAGGAGCTGCAAAAGTTACCCACACCTCTTTCTCCTTTCACATTTTCAGCCCAATTCCTCAAATCAACATTTTTAAGTTCTCAGGTTAGCTCCAACAAAGGTCCTACCATTAACATTCCCAAGAATAACAAGTAAGGGTTCGTCATATGGAAAAGTTTTTCATTTGTCAACGATTTTTTATATATTATTAATATTATATAACTTTTTATTTTATAATTTATTATTCATTTTATGTCTATTTAATTAATTCATTATATATCATTACGATGTACAATAAGCATAACTAAAAAACTTTGTAATATGCATAACTTAAAATTGCTGCACTTGAAATTAACCACGTTAATAGTCTCCATACCTTCTCCAGAATCAAGATGATTTAATTAAAAAGAAAAAAGAGTAATGATATTCTTGGTTTCTATTAATTAGTTTTTCAACCAAAGATAGTATCGTTTCTATTAATCCAGGTGCATCAAAAGAAAGATATAAAGAAGACCAAGTTTTACACAGAAACAAAAAATTAAGATCCTCTGACAAAGAAAAATAATAATTAAATCTTCAATGAAAATAACTCAATATTATTATTAAGCAAAAACCCAAAATTCATTTGAAAAATTGTAATCTACAAAAAAGTGTTTGCGACCAAGAAAGGAACCTCTTTTGACAAAACAAGCAAAAATTTTGATCCTTAAAGAAGTTTCAGTTTTCCAAATTTGTTTGTAAAAATCAAATCTAATACCACACCGTCCATCAGAATGGCATAACAGGATTTAGTGGTACAGGAATTAAAATTATAAGAAATGAAGTCAGGTGTATTTGATAACCAAACTAAATCCAAAATTAAAAGGAAATTTAAACTTTCCTAATTAGTAAGAAATGATAAAAATTTTAACTTATTTTTTATTATTATTTCCTATAATTTGTTATCAATTTTAAAAGTACAAATTTGTAGATATATGCTCATTGGAATCAAGAAAATTCTCCATATTTTTTTTAAAAAAGGTCGAATTAGCGTAAAAACTTTAAAAGAACGATGTCATTAAGGACGTAGCAGACACTTGTCTGTCACCCGCGTTAATGGCCCTCGAGATCTCTGGATTCGATCACTATTTATAAAAATGCCATATCGAAAAAGTATTCAAATTTAAAAGTTCAAGATGAGTCGGTGAATTTTCTTTGTCTCGTTCTGCACGCTCACCGTTACGAGTCGAATCGATGGTCAGTGTTTATTATTCGACGATATGGTTAAGAAGAGCCGAAGCAGTACGTGCTGCTGTTCGCTCCCACGCACTTTTGGTGCTCGGCTCATCCTTTGGGCGCGGCACCACCGACCGCGGACGGAAACGTACGATCGAGGTAGGTTGGATGGGTTGAAGGAGACGACAGGTCACGTGACTCACGCATGTCAATGTCTGTTGGAATCACACGTATTACATGATACGTTTGTTTTTAATTTTATTTATTATAGAATTAATTTTAAAAACGGTAAAAAATTAAAATGTTAAAATTATATTATAAATTATATATAGATAATTTATAGATAAAATTTTATATAAAATTAAAATTAAAACGTTTGAAATTATTCCAAACATTTTTTCCGAAAGCGGAAAATTTAGTTGGATGAAACTAGAAACCCATCACCCATATATGTACGTGTTTGTATATATATATATAATGAATTATTACATCGAATATCCCGTGAGAGGGCTGGATATTCCGCTCCCCAACATTTTTTTCTTTTTTTTCCGCCGTCCCGCATAAAATGGAGCAGACCCTTCCCCTCCCTATAAATACCCACCCTATGCCGCTCCCTTCCTCAGTTTGCCGCCCCTCCCTTCCGATCCCCCTTTGTTCACTGCCCGTTCCTCTTCCTCCTCCTCTCGCCTCCTTTCCTTCTTTAGGTTTCATCTTCCGCCCAAGGAAAGAGGACGCCAGCAGAACTGAGAGAGAAGCCGCACCGTTACTTGTTTTCTTTTAGGACTCTTTCCCCCCTTTTTCTTCTCTGCGGTTGATTTGAAGCCGAGGAGGAGATCGATCCAACGACGACGACGACGACGACGATACCTAGCTAGCGAAAGGCAGGAATCGATCGACAAGGAATTATGCAACGACTGAGAGAGGTAATGGCGTCTGAATACCACGTCGGAACTGAGATCGGCCGCGGGAGATTCGGCATCGTGTACATCTGCACGTCCGTCTTCACCGGAGACTCCTTCGCTCTCAAATCTGTTGACAAGTCGGCCATTCCGGACGCCATTGACCGCGATCTCGCGGAGAAAGAGGCCAAGCTCACCGAGCTCGTCACCGGCCACCCCAACGTCGTCCGCCTCCACCGTGTCTTCGAGGACGACACCTCCGTCCACCTCGTCCTCGACCTGTGCTCCGGCCCTGATCTGTTCGCCCGCATCACCGATGCGGAGGAGCCTGCCTCTGAAGCCGCCGCCGCGGCCGTCATGCGCCAGTTGATGCAGGCGATCGCCCACTGCCACGCCAAGGGTGTGGCGCACAGGGACGTCAAGCCCGACAACGTCCTATTCGATGAGTCCGGCCGCCTCAAGCTCGCGGACTTTGGATCCGCGGGCTGGTTCGGAGACGGGAGGGCGATGGAGGGGTTGGTGGGGACGCCGTACTACGTGGCGCCAGAGGTGGTGGCTGGGCGCGACTACAACGAGAAGGTGGACGTGTGGAGCGCCGGGGTCATCCTCTACGTTATGCTGTCGGGAACCGTGCCCTTCTACGGGGCTACGGCCGTGGAGATCTTTCAGGCGGTGCTGAGGGCCAACCTCAGGTTCCCCACGGCCCTCTTCCGTGGGGTTTCTGCCAGCGCCAAGGATCTTCTGCGCAGAATGCTGACCAAGGACGTCAACAGAAGGCTGTCCGCCGACCAAGTACTCCGTGAGTGCCTCTTCCCTTTTGGTTCATTTTCTTACACTGAGTATTATTTGGTGTTTTTGACGATGATATTACTTGGCAGGTCATCCGTGGATGGCATCTGCTGGGGCAGCGGCGAAGGAGGATGATCCATCGCCCTGAACGCCATGAGGGAGAGATTGGAGGAGGAAGTTTTCAAGATTTCTCTCGGTCGCCCTCGTCTGCTTGCTTAATTATCAGTCTGTGAGGGTGTACACGTAGATAGATATACACGGCCACTCTCTTTCTCCCTCCCTCCCTCTCTCTCTCTCTCTCTCGGACATGAAGGCATTTGGTATCCAGAAGCTTCTTGTTCTGTTTCCCCTGGACCACCGGTTTTGGTAGATCTCTTCTCAAAGGCGGTCCGGCGTTCCTATGAGTTGGTTGGTTGCTACCTAGCGTATTGGCGGAAGAGCTAACAGCCTTCGATTGCTGTTTTGTGTGATAGGAGTGATGGCGTTTCTCTTTCCTCCAGCTGCAATGTGTGTGTGTACATATCAACTGCCGCTGTTTTTACCGGAGCAAATATAATTAATAATGCCCATGCACTTCCGTCTACTTGGTGGAAGGTATCAAATTCATTGATTTTGAATTGTCAAGGAATCTATTATTATCATTCGACCACGATCAACCTTATCAATTTTGTGGTTACCAATTTTTTTATTGCCATCTGACGTACCAGATTTTGTCATTAACAATAAATCACATAATTGAGTCTTGCGGATGGGCCAAGTGATTATTAAATCGGGATGTTGACCGAATAATAAACGAAAATAAAATTGAAGAAATAAGTTTTTTTTTATTTTAATAAAAAGTATAATATTTTAAAAAATAAAAAAGTATTTTTTATTTTAGAAATCAAAACCTAAAACTAAGTTGACACATTGCCCAAAAAAAAGGCTAATAAGTTGGCACGATTTGGACCCACATGCTAGCACGTTCAGACACGACCGGTTTTTTTTTTTAAATGTACATTAATGGGTGCGCAAGTGTTGGATGATTCAACCGTTGCATGATTTGAACTGTGGTTGAATAAAAATTCCAATCTTTTTTGAAATTTGGCAAAAAGTCCTTGTATTTGATCTATTTCATTGTAAAATATTTATTTTAATTTTTTAAAAATTAATTATTAAATTTGTAAAAATCCTTATATTTTAAATTCATTCACTCTCTTGAAACCCTATAAATACCCCTAACCCATCTCATTTGTCCCTTTTTGTTGATCTTAATTGACCTTGTCTTTCACTTATTGCCGTTTTTTTATTTCCTTGTTTTTTTCTCAAACCTGGCCCTATTCTGAAATAATTCAAGTATCACGCTGTATAAAATGACTTGACGTTTTTTTTCCATTTAACATTTGTATTTAAACTGTAGCATTTTTAAAGTAATTCATAAATAATATATTTAACGACAATTATTGTGAAATAATAACAGTTTTTAGACCCAGCCGGTCCCACGTCATGCCCGTCCATCGGCCCTCGTCTTCTTCCTGTCCCATCAAGACATTAATCACGGTTACCAGGCGGTGTGGTGCCCAACGCCAAGCCGACGGCGTCCATCCACCACACAATTCGTCCGTCCCAGGCCACACTATCCGTTTGACCCTTGACAATAATAATAATGTTATTACTATTAGAACTAGCCGTAAGTATCAATTATAAGTACCGGCCGGCTGTGTGCGCATCGTCACCACACCTGTCATGCAACCACACCTCCAATAATGACGACACTGGGCATCCGCCGTCGCAACTTGGCAATACGTACGTCAAAATATTAGCATTCAATTTAAACTAATTAATTAGTTAAGAGCAGATCATTCTTCTTCTGACGTTGAACTGGATTATAGCCTTCGGGGCAGTTGACCAGGAAAAACGAGAAGGACAGGTAGGGGTCCAATTCATCAAGTCCCCTTCAATTTTTAAGTCAGTGAAAACGTGAAGGAAGTAGATAAGTCTATAGCGTAGAGTGCATAACCTACCGACGGTAGATAAGGCGGGGTGTTTGATAACGAGTGAATCAGATTCTGCCACATGGAGCTTAATTGCTTTGTTTATTTAGGTATTTTGGTAGGTTTTATTAAATTTTATCTTTTTTCAGAAATTACATGATAAAAAAATAAAATTATAATAAATAATGAATAAAATAAGTAAAAGGATAATATATAATATTTATTATAATAATGTGATGATAATATTTTTTTGAAAGGTGTGATAAATAATGAATAAAATATGTAATAAAATAATGGATAATATTTATTATATTAATGTGATTTTTTTTAAGAGTTGTGATGATAATTTTTTTAAAGAATTGTCATATCTAATGAATAGTAAAAAACGTAAAAGTTATTTAATAAATAATACTATAAAATACTATGATGTATAGTGAAAAATATAGTTACATGATGATAAACATTCAAACAAACAGGACCATTGGCTCTAATTGACATCCAATGCTTCACAAGCATTATCATTTGAGCCACTCCCTACATGTTGGGTTTATTCATTCTTGATCATCATCATCCCTCTTGGAGATAATACTTTGAGAAAATGACGATTTTGTTGTATTAGTCATCAATTAACCCTAATAGGCGGAGGACTAGCTGGACTGCACTTGTTTGATCTTCCTTTAGTTGTCAAACACCCTCGTTACCTTGTTGGCTTTGCTCAATCCACCATGTTTTTGATGATATTGACTTCAACACTTCTAATAGTTTGTTACATTTACTTAGGTTTAATTTGAAAATAAAGTTTATAAGTACAACACAGTGACTATTAAAAAGGAAAAAAAAATTTAAATATAAATTTCTAGACTCATCCAACTTATTAACTTTATCAAACAAAGTCTTAGTTAAATACTTCTTATTAACTTTGCCAACAAACCTTTCCTCTTTCCAAGTCAAAGTGGTTATAATCTATAAGGATGCTTCGACCTAGAACAAGACTACCTAGTTGGAGGTCAAATGTATTCTTTAGATTCTTCAATCAAACATGCAAAATAGGTAAAGCAAGTTTAAAGCATAGTGTACATATAAGCTTCGTTTGATTCAACTAACTTTAATTTTATGCCAACTAACTTTAAATTTTAAAATATAAATTTCTACGTAATTTTAATTTTATTTACAAAATTAACTTCAATTTCAACGTAACTTTCAAAAATTCTTAATATACAAAGTCACGTTTATTGGCGTACTTATTATACTCGATGGTAACAAGAAAATTACATTTAACCACAGTGGCTTGGTGAAATGCCCAAGGATCGTAATCAGATCACATGGCCACAGGTTCATCCTACTCCCTGATGGCCGGTACTTGTTTAACCCACGGATGGTGTCTTCCCTTCCCATGGATAAGTTCAAAAGGCACCACCATCCTACATTGGTTCTATCTGGAGACCTCTCTACACAGATGGATGTGGGCTCATCCAATTCAGCAGTGCAGCGAAGGAATCCATCCATGTGCCTGCCTCTGTGGCCGACCGTGACTATGCTTCGGTCCATTGCCCCGAACAAGAGAGTGGGCTGTGAGTGTGATAGGTACGGATGGAATGACAAGACAACATATTCATCTGATGTCCGCCGCACATGGATGATGTGGACGCCACTATCGAAAGCATGGAATAAACAATGACTGACATGAAAGGTGGAAAGTTGGGACTATCATTATATCATATAACATGATACGATATGATGCATAGATTATAAATATATAATATTACACAACGAAAAACGTACGCTTCCTTCCCGGGTGTTTGGTACGCCTTCAGTTGTTTTTCACACAAAAACAAAACCACCTGGGCGTGAGAGAACAAATGACCATAGTGTTTTCTAGTTCCCACCCATTCAACGAGTGTTTTCCAAATATGATAAATAATAATAATAAATTTAATTTATTATATTTTTATCATTTTCGTAAACGAAGTAACACTCATTCACTGCACCTTCGAATTTTCGAATCGCCCAACAACACAATCCCATGCGGGAGCTTATTACAGAGATCCACCGTATACTCAACGAGTGTTTTCCAAATATGATAAATAATAATAATAAATTTAATTTATTATTTTTTTATCATTTTCGTAAACGAAGTAACACTCATTCACTGCACCTTCGAATTTTCGAATCGCCCAACAACACAATCCCATGCGGGAGCTTATTACAGAGATCCACCGTATACTCAACGAGTGTTTTCCAAATATGATAAATAATAATAATAAATTTAATTTATTATTTTTTTATCATTTTCGTAAACGAAGTAACACTCATTCACTGCACCTTCGAATTTTCGAATCGCCCAACAACACAATCCCATGCGGGAGCTTATTACAGAGATCCACCGTATACTCAACGAGTGTTTTCCAAATATGATAAATAATAATAATAAATTTAATTTATTATTTTTTTATCATTTTCGTAAACGAAGTAACACTCATTCACTGCACCTTCGAATTTTCGAATCGCCCAACAACACAATCCCATGCGGGAGC
>JAMKPZ010005234.1:0-22338 GCA_024699675.1 Amphibolis antarctica | reverse complement strand
ATTTATTACTTGGACCATATATGCAATTTATTTACATACTAGAACAAACAAAAATTTTCAAGGTATGAATTCGGCAATTGTAGCTTCTATGGGATTTCTTATAATTTGGATATGCTATTTTGGGGTCAATCTATTAGGAATAGGTTGACATAGTCATGGTTCATTCCCATTTCTATCTAATTAAGTAATTTACTTTTAAAAAATACATCAGGGGATTTATCCAATATAAGAAAATTTGTGTGATTCTTTGAGAACCGTTTAAATCCTTGAGGGTTTAGTTTTAGTTTAAACGGTTCTCAGAGAAGATTGGAGATGCATCTACAATTGTCATTATATTGTATTTAAAAATAGAAAATCAGATAATTATTTGATTGTTCGCTTTATTAATCAAGACTATCTATAAAAATAATTAGATAGAATAGCTTGTACCTTATCAACTGATAATGAGATAACCAAACCATGATAAATACCAATTCCTATTAATGGCAGAAAGATACAGATCGAAATAAATAGTTCCTATGGTCCAAAATCCACAAAATAAGGGTTTGGAAAATTAAATAATTTGCATCCGTGGAACATCTGGCGTAACGTGGATAATAAATAGGAGTTAATATCATTCCAATTGCCATTATAAAAGTAATTAATATTTTTAGTAAGGTATTTTTGACTAGTAATTATTTCAAAAAATACTAATGATTCAACAACAAAACCACTCGTTCCCGGCAATGTAAGAGAAGCCAGCGAAAAACTACTAAACAAGGTAAATAGTTTTGGCATTGGGATGGATACCCCTACCCCCCATTTTTTCAAGATAAACAAGATGTATTCTATTGTTCCCCCAAGAAAAAAAAGTGCAGCCCCAATAAATCCACGAGAGAGTAGTTGTAAACTAGCGCCATTTAGTCCTGTGTTAGTTATGGAACCAAGTCCTATAATTGTAAAATCCATACAAGATACAGAGGAATAAGTTATTCTCTTTTTTAAACTACGTTGACCGAAAGAGGTTGAAATCGCATAAATTATCTGCATTGTTCCTACTATTATGTAGAAAATATAAAATGAGCGTGAGGTAAAAATTCCATATTCAAAATGTACGGTCTTTTTGCAGGTCTCTGACAAGAGTACGTGCATGCTGAAATGTAAACTAATATCTATCACTCAACCATAATTAATGCCATGATAATTCAAGCAATAATATTGATTAATGCTATTTTAGCAAAATGAAAAGTATTTCATGTTCAACTGAAAAGTGTGTTCAAACCAAGATGTTTATGGTTTCATTTGTTTCTGATTTTACTTATTAAAAAGTTAATTCTATATAAATTTAATTTATATATATATCTCTTATTATTATTGTATAAATTTTTAAACGTAAATTTTTATCACATTACTTATTATACATGTAACTTAATTCTATTTATTTGATTACTTTTAACCGATTTTTCTCCCAAAAAGTTTAATTTCCTACCAGAGTAAGTAGAATTCGGAAGAAAAATATTTTCTTTCATTTTCCGATCCTTGACATCAAAAATGTTAGGATCTGCATTTTCGTATTCTTGGATAGACGAGGACCAATGCATTCATATAACTACGATGGAAAATTAGAATATATATTGGATGGTAAAAGACGCCGACGTTGCTCTCCAAATTAAACAAAGCGCTTGCAACGATGATCGAATCACGGCACGGTCACCGTCAGGAAAATATCTACATGCCGTAACCAGCAATTCATTCACGTTAAAAACACGCCTTAATAGAGAGAATTTAACATTTAGCAATATATTTATCTCAAGTTTGAAAAAAGAATTATTTTTAAAATCTTACAAATTAAAAATATTTTTAATCTTTAAAAAATTAAATATAACTTTTTTTAAATTTTTACAATGTATAAATGATTAAAATGTTAACATTTTTTTATTGATTTCTAGAAATCACATATCCCTTTGAATACGTACATGTGATATATATCGCACATTAATTACTATATAGTGAATTTTTTGTTCAATTTAAATATGTATTCAATAAATACGTACATCTAATGGTAGTAAGATATATAAAATTAATTGTGTTAGTTTCTATTATTGATCTTGTGATCCAAAATTTCTTTTGAATTAACCTAACTCGGAATCTACGGTGCAGATTACAATTCCAGAGCACACAACAATACAGTTAAATTTTGATTTAAAAAATAATTCAAAATAAAAATTCTCTAAATGCCTCTTATTTCTAAAATAAAAAATCGTTAAATTATCCCAAACCTAAACTTTATTGACTCTGGCTTGAATTAACAGAAAAGTACTAATAATTAGAAAAGTATGGGTAAAATATTTTTGTAACCATGTATTAATTCAATCTGTGATTGTGTTTGTTTAAGAAAAAAGACGAGATAAGACAAAATTTACATTTTTTACGAAATTATAAGAACAAACTTTTGATTAGATACTTTTACGTAAAATATTAAAATTATTTAGTAAATATTCTCGTACATGATTAATGTATATAGTAAAAAATAAAGTTACATAATAAATGCAATTTAAGTACGTCTCTACAGTGACAAACGTATATACAGAAATAGTAGTAGTACCTCCATTTTTCCATATTACGTCGTCGTTATTTTGATTTTTTTCATCTCATGAACTTATTAACTTACGTAACAGATAGCACCAAGTAATTGACTTATTTTTAACATTACAATACTCGCGTGGAATAAATTTTAAATTCAAAATCGAGACAAGTGCATCTACCAATTGCGCACCTCCGACGCGGACTCGGATAAACAGCAGGCAATTAAAGATTTGGTAATAAACATATCTTATGGTAATCAGCAAAGTAAAGGAAGACATTCACTTAATCGCTAATTAATTAAGATTTAGTAATAAATTCTCTAGCCAAGTTTATTTTCGCTACGCAAAGCCAATAGCTGATGTCATGCCCCCACCGGAAAAATGATAACCTCATTATTTTTTTTGAAATTTAACGTCCGAACCTCATCCACTCGAGAGTACCGATTTCTGCGCTCCGGAAAAACTCTCACCTTTCCGTTCAAAAACAAATCTTTTACCGTATATTTTATGATAACTAAATAATTTTAATATTTTATATAAAAAATTATATTAAAATACTTATATTATAAATTATGTATTTTAAAAAATATATAAATTTTATCTTACCTAATTCTATTTTTAAGATCAATTATTAAAGTTATATTTTAATAATAATTTATTTAATTAAATTTATAACCTTAAGTTTAAAATTTTACGTAATAAAATTATTTGAAAATAATAATTTGTCTGAATAAAAAATTTAATTAAAATTTATCATTTTATATTTCAAATTTATTAATATAATAAAATTATTTTAATTTAATAAATTAACAACTTAGGAAAAAAAACATTTAATTAAAATTTTGTTTAAAAATAAGATTTATAAAGATTTTTATTATACATTTTAACAAATAATTTAATAAAAATAAAAATTTTCATTATAAATATCGATTAAAAAATAATAAAAAATACTTCAAAAATTATGTCAATTAAAAAATATAAATTTCTAACAAACCTACGAACTTTATCAAATAAAATCAAAATTTATCATTTTACATTTCAAATTCTATTAATATAATAAAAATATCTTAATTTAATAATTAAAAAAAAATCCAACGAGTGAAACTGTGAAAAAAGACACCTTCCTTTCGGTCGACGTCGTGTCCTTCCTCTGGTCAGCGCGCCTCCGTCCGCAGTCGGGTTTCTCCCTTTTCTACGTTGGCTATCCTCCTCGACGGAGGCGGTGGTTGGGACGAGGATTAGAGGAGGAAGGAAGCCACGGGGAAGCTTCCATCGCCACCACCGGTGAATCGAATTTCCTTGGGGTGTTTTGTTTTCCTCGAGAGGGGAAACCCCATCTCCCCCTTTCTGATGGGAGGAGGAGGCGCCGATGAATATCTTCCGGTCCAGTAGGAGGAAGAAGAAGCTGCCCCCGCTGTCCCCGATATCGATGCTGCAGACGGCGGCGGCGAATGTCGAGCGCGAGGCGCAGCAGCAGAAGAAGTCGCCGAGACTGGACCGGACGAACGCGGTGAGGTACGTTAATTACGATGCGGAGTGCTGCAGCTATGACGGGGAAAGTAGTGGGAAGGGGAGCTTGAAGTGTAGGTCGCCTGATCTCAGCGTTGATAACGCGTGTCTAAGGATTGATGGGGAGGATAACGGGCAGTTGGAGTTTCTCTACAACAGCCTCGAGCTATCCGGTCCGGAAGATTTCGGTATACCCATCGAAGCGTGGAAGGCGCGGAAGACAAAATCTGCTTCTGATGCTATCCGGTCTACGATATTTGATGGCTCGTTTTTGGATTGCTCTTCTCTTCCCTCCTCTCCCAAGCACCCCAGTTTGACCAAAGAACCAAAAACTGGGGATGATGAGTTTGGGGAAGTGACCCAGATAAACTCAATTCCGCAAAATTTCAGTGTTGCCTGTAGTGTTAGGGATGGAATGGACCTGGAGTTTCTGAAAACCCCTAATTTTTCAATGGATCTGGGTCATGCTGACGGGGGTGGAGATGGTGTAGGGATCAGAGGTGTTCGTCCACCGACTCTGTCTACTGGGCCGTATCTTCCACCACCTCCTAGGATGCGTGTTCCTCTTTTCAATGAGGAGATCAAGGCTTGGGATTCGGGTAACTCGTTTGCGCCCCAAGACGAGAGCTGTGACCGTGCTACGGAAAAATTGGAGACGAGATCTTCTGTTTTGCATTACGATAATCAAATTCAGGATGATGATGGCGGTGTTCAAGAGATGGTCGACGAGTTCAAAGAACTGAGATTTGTTGTTCCTGCGGCCGGAGAATTCACCGGGTCATGTTCCTTCACGACAACTTCCAATGATGATGACTGTTCGAGTACCACCACGGAGGGCGTCTATGTCATCTCGCCCAACTGTAGATGGAGGCCCCACATTGGAAATTGGAGTAAAGGACGTGAACTCGGGAGGGGCTCTTATGGTGCAGTCTATGAAGCTTTCAGCGAGTATGTGATCTAGATCTCCCTTGTCTTCTTTTTGTGTTTTTTTGAGGCATTTCGCTAGCCAAAACTAGTGGTTTCTTTCTGCTTGAAGTTATTTAACCAAAATTTATCTCTCTTTTCCAAGTAAACTACGTGATTCTTGTAGTTCTCCCATAATATTATATCGGTATTCTTAACCGGAATCCTCATAATTTCTTTTTTCTTGGAACGTTGTGCTCCAACCTTATTTCATTGGAACTCCCCAATTATTCGGTTGGTATTGGCATGTTTGCCCTTCTTAAAAGTATGCAGCATAACTTTGATCTACACCACTAGTTTACAAGGGACTTTCTTTCTTCTACTTGATCATCATTGCTTGAACGAGCCCCTAACTAAAGGATCCCCGTTGCCATCTTCTCACTTAGGTGAAGTCTGACTGGTTAAGTCAGCAAAGCCAATGGTTCCTGGTTCATTATCATAAATGGTGAAGCAGTAAAACTTTCATGTGCAAATTTAAGCTTACAGTATCATATTCTATTGAATATTGTCCTTTTCTTCAAGGAAGTGTTCTTGGAACGTATGAATGAAAATATACAATCTCTTCTTCCAAATCCAATCAGTGTTTGTTGCATGACTTAGAGAATCCGAAAATAATTCTTTTAATCACAAGAGAAAATAGCTTTATGAAGGGAGTGTTTGAACGAAAACATGAATTAATTTCTTCAAAAATTAATTTTGCAAAATTGATAAAATTGGTTGCTGCTAATTACTGATAGAAAAATATCTGTTTCTGATTATTTGTCTATTATGAAATATTGATATATTTATTGCCAAAATTCTGCGTGTGTATGTTTATATATAATATATTTAGCTTGGTTTATGAGTTTTCACCCAGATCTCCTTATGATCCTTTCATTTTCTTTCAGGGTTGGTGACTTTTTTGCTGTCAAGGAGGTTTCTCTGCATAACGAGAAATATGATGCAATCGAGCAACTTGAAAGGGTGGGATAGTTTTTCTTTACTGCTTTGTGCTGTTGCTCTTGCTGTGACATTGATTGCTTTGTTCTAATGAGTGTAATTATGCTTCTGTGTTTCAGGAAATTTGTTTTCTAAGTAATTTTGAACACGAGAACATTGTTCAGTATTTGGGAACAGATAAGGTAATGACATCCCCTTTTGGTAGCCTTGGCTTCTTCTCTTGTTTTTTTCTGAGCTTGCATTACATGATTTCCTCTGTAACTGATTCTTGTGTTGGTATGCTGTTGTTGGCATCTTCATTTGTGTTACTCTGAGCTGCAGGATAAAATCTCTCTCTCTCTCTCTCTCTCTCTCTATAATATAATAAGTGGTTTGTTTAAACCAACCTACCATCACTTCTTATTTTGTGCTTGCAATGTGCTTTTTGTTCATTATTTGTTAATCCTTTTCGTTTATCAATATTATTTTTATTACTTTATGATCTTCCTTGAGTGGTCTTATCTGTAAGTGATACGTGAGAAAAATTTCTATTTATTGATATTTTTTTGAATCCGTCATGCTCAGTGCATTCACAAATCACAATGCTCTTGTGAGATTAAGTAGAGGTGCTCTATTTTTAGAAATCTGGGAGAAGCAAAATAAATTGGCAAATATTGTAGTTTTCTATTCTTTCCTTGAAGTGGTTATAAATCATTATTCGATATGTTATCAAGGGATTCAGAAGTAAAAATCAAAACAACAAAGAAAATTAGAAACTAATAGGCCACCAACATGACATTTTAACAGGAACATTGGACTTTTTACTTCTCATTCGTTTCAATTAATTTCCATAGCATGTTTTGTAGATTGATGGACATGATTATGAATTTATATTTACAGATTTGCAGTTTATTGATTTATGGTTTTTTTTTTGTTACATCATAATTCTTATGTTTGAAACTTTGTTTTATGCATCCTACTGTCTCAATGTCTTCTTTGAAGATTATGATTGATTCCGTCAGATAGTATGATATGAGTTTATTTTCAGGGAGATGAAAAATTGTATATATTCCTTGAGCTTGTTACGCAAGGCTCTCTTGCATCTCTTTACAAAAATTATGAATTGCGAGATTCTCAAGTTTCATCATATACAAGACAAATTCTGAATGGTTTGAAGTATCTTCACACCAGGAATGTTGTTCACAGGTAATGCTTTTTACTATTATAATCATTATCATCAAAAACTGGAATAATAAAATTGGCAAGAATTTTGTTACTTTGGTCTATAATATAAAGTTGCATAGATGTAATTTCAGTTGTATCTGAATACTATTCTTGACCTTATGTATCAAACATTGTATTGCCATAATGTTTATATTCTTTAAGCTTTTAGGAGGAAGCCAAATATTTAGGCTTTGGAATGCTCACTTGCAAAAAGGACCAGCAGACTCTAGTATTTCTTGCACCATATCATACAACTTCTAGAGACATCTGAATTAGACCATACATAGAATGGTCTTCATTAATCTTCCAAGAAATTGCACAATGTGGTGCTTGATATGAAGATTTGGCTTACCCCTATTGTTCTATGAATGAGATGAAACGTGACAAATTAAATGCAAGCATGTTCAAGTTTGGATTCACCTATCACTAGTTGAGCTCAACTTAACTACTTTGCAACACACAAATCTTGTTCTAGGTTTCTTAAATATTTGTGGAAAATAAAACATGATGATAATTAGAATAAGATATATATATGCACTTCTTCTGGTAGATTTTATCAAGGTTATTAAGATGCCAAGGTGTTCAGACATTAGCCTTGGACACCTTAAGCGTCCAGGTGGCACTTAGGCACCTATATTAATGTATATGTTTTATTTTAAAATATGTATGGGTATAGTTATTCATATATTTTTATGTATATTAATGATTAAAAATCCATAAATAAATAGTGTAAAGTAACTTATAAACATGAGTAAAGAATAAACATGATAACATGATATTTAAAACTCATAATTTATAAATTAACTAATGATAAAAGTCAATGCACAATAACATAATAAGACATACATAGTCTAAATGATACTAAAATTAAAAGTTTTTTGTTAATTTTTTTTGAAAAAGCTTATATAGTATTATATTTTTCTTGGATATTTCTAAAATTAAAAAATTTGTGTTAAAAAATTTTAAAAACCTTATGTAGTATTTTATCTAGTCTAGTTCTACAAGACATTGGGCATCATATCTGGGTGCCTAGGTGCCTCTTATAAGAGGAGTGTATATAAATGGTCTAGTTTCAGTGATGATTGGATGATCAATGAATCATGGTGCTAACACTAGTATGTTTTGCTAGCTTAACTGATTGGGACCAACAATCTTTGTGGATTTATTTATCTAGTTATTTAATCAACCTAGGAATAATGGACACCTATATTGCAATTAGAATTCTAAATATTCACTATTTAGACTCTTCAAAATATACCTGGATTATTTGCTTGAAAATTCTGGTGATATCCCCATACCAACAGTATTGTTCTGAGCTTACCTCTTCAGTATTAAGACCATATATTGGGTTATGCTTACAATCATAAGTGATTTGACTTGTAATTATTGATTTCAGTAGCAATTAGCGAGTATTAATGACATGGTACCAGCTCAGTTTTGCTTTTCTTCTTTTCTACACTGTCATTTATGGTGTTTCTCACCCAAACTAATAAATCACCATTTTATTAATTTGTTATTCTCAATCATGTAATTTTGTTTGTCAAGTCAAAAACATAAAGCATTCAAAGATAGGGGATAGCACATATTCAAGCTCAATACAGAGAAAAGGAGCACTGACATTCTTTAAATAGAGTTATGACTAATTTGAAAATGCTTCTGGGAGAGGTGGGTCGGGGTTGGTCTTTGCAGACTTGGTTGAGTTGTGTTATAATTTCACATTTTACTTGGATCTTTTGTTCAGTAAGCACCTTTCGTATTGACAGGGAACCTGTTGTGCTCTGATGATGTATAGGCAAAAAAAACTTCCATCAGTTGCACTGCAATACCGTACATAAAATCACAAGCTGGCATTGTCTTCCATAGTTCCAAACAGGCCATTAGAATAAAAAAACTCCGTTCAATGTGTGTGAAGAAAATATCTAAATAGAATAAAAATATTTGAATGAATAAACGAAATTTTACAAAAAGGCATTTGGATTTTGAAAGTTTAGTACAATCAGACTAGAAGGATAACTTATTAAAAATAGAAAAAGGCAAGAGTGAAATTCTGATCAATCATGCTTTGAAGGATAAAAAGCATGCCTTCTCTTTTCCACACAATAAATACATGTAGATAAAAGTTTATGTTTTATATCCAAGTTTTTGTGTTATACAGTTGACATAAACTCACTTCATATCCATGCTATTTATTTCAATAATTCTTTCAATAGGGATATAAAATGTGCGAATATCCTGGTGGCCGCAAATGGATCTGTGAAACTTGCAGATTTTGGATTGGCAAAGCAGGTATATTGTTTTTCCCCAAATGCATGTTATACTTGTGTCAATACTTTTACTGAATCATTTTCCAACTCTACCAGACGACCCAGTTTTGCATGCTTAATTCATGCAAAGGAAGCGTATATTGGATGGCCCCAGAGGTTAGCTAACTTTAAACTTTCAGGGATTAGATATATCTTACTAGGAGCATATTACTGATAACAATATATTTCAAAAAATAGACATTATAGAGTTTCATTAGCTTTACTTTCTTGCCAGTAATACTGTGTTAAGAATTGTACATCAAAAGCAAAGCATTATAAAAACTATTGCTAATGTGATAGTGCTTCTGTGTAAAATTTATGTTGCTGTAAGAGTTAATCAAACAATCCATGTTTTGGGAACTTCAGTAAGTATTTGTTGCAGTTATATCCAATAATTACATGCACTTGACATTATTCATAATTGTCTGGTTTCTTGACTTACTTTTCTTCTTTGTCCATTTGTTGATAAATGCATTCTCTTGAGTGCTAGACTTGTTAATTCTCTATGCCAATTTTCTTCTAGAAGCTTCTGATCAAATTATTCCTTTTGAATAAAAGCTGAGAACTGAAAGTGAGTGTGTTTTAAGGAATAAGTATGTTTTCAATCTAGAAGCAGACAGTCATGTCAAAACAATCTTGGGTTGTGTTTGTTTAAGAGGTAAGACGATGTGAGGTGAGATTCACATTTTTTAAGAAATTACACAATTTACGATGTAAGCTTTTAGTATGATATTTTTAATGTAAAATGTTAAAGATGTTTGATAAATATTATTATACACAACTAAGGTACATAGTAAAAAATGGAAGTACATAATAAATATAGTTTAAACAAATAGGCCTTGGTGGTTGGCCTTAATATGGTTGTCTTGCATCAAGTTGTCTCTTATGTAGCTAGGACAATGGATCACACATGTAAAATAGGCAAAATTGCAATACCTTGTGGTATGCTGGTAACCTGTAACTTCATCTACATCAGTTGTATTCATTGTCCATAGTCATATTTTCTTGCAGTTCATACTGAACAAGAATTGCTGGTCTAACTCAGTGGTTGTAATATTGGAGAATATGTTGGTTATCACTTCATTCATTGTTTGTGTTGTATTTCTTCTAGAAAACATTTAAATATCCATGTGAAAGAGATCTTCCTTGAGGGCATTATTCTCTTAGGCAATTTAACTCCACATTATGGCATATTTGGTGCTGCCTTAATTGAGTTGAATGATATTCTGGTGTTTTCAGGAAACTTAATCTGGGTACACCATATTGTCAACTTTATTTTTACACTGTAATTAGAAAGTTGCACAATTATCATAACAAGAATTACATCAAGAACAACCAATGCTTATCCTTGTTATGTGGGAATTGATGACATGAATCCTTTTGTCCATTTGTTTATTTCCCATGCTACATTCTCTGATATGTTGTTTTATGAGTGGAATATTCCCCTATAGGTCATTGCAAATTTCTTAGATTTTTTCATTGCAGGTCATTAATCCCAAGAAAGGTCGTGGCTATGGGATTGCAGCTGATATATGGAGTCTTGGGTGCACTGTCTTGGAAATGCTTACACGACAACCACCTTTCCCTCATCTGGAATGGGTAACCGTCACCACTAATTTTATTATTTGCAGTAATAAGAATGGTGAATCTGATATCTGTCCTGACCAGTCTTCCCTACAACCGTGAATTTTTTTAACCTAATATCCATCTCTATCACATGTTTACAAGGCTGTCTGATTATATGCTTAACGATGTAAATGGAGACTGAACCTGCTTTTAATCATATCAATGTCAAAAAAGTTAATAACCACATACAAGTCCGTTACCCATCCTAACGGATGCTAATTTTCTGCATCCATATTAATATCTATCCAAAGAAAATCTAAATATGAATAAATTCATATAAATATTCAATAAAAAATACAAATCTAAATATAATATCAGAAATATAGAACAAATTCCATGAGAAAACTAATTAATTATGCATGTCTTGTGAAATTAGGCATAGTTAAAAAAACTTAAATATATCCTATATATCATAGGAAAGTGGATACAAATATTGATTTCTCATGAGTTCATGTATTTTTGGGTTTGAGTGTAACATCATGAAAACCACTAATTGTATTGCTTATGAAATTAGGCATAATTAAAAATAAAAAACGTAAATATATTCTATATACCATAGAAAAGTGGATACAAATATTTTGATTTTTCATGAATTCACATATTTGTGGGTTTGAGTGTTTATCTGCTTTAAATTTCAATTATTGCTTTTTTAAATGTTAATCAGTCTGTGAGATTTTTTTGGATAGAGACTCGGAAATTTGGTTAAATTTTGAAGATTGCATTTTCCACTTTTGAAGTTGGTTCATCAGTTATTTTTTCTGATTTTGACTGAAATTTGTAGAAAGATGTGGAACCATTTTTTTTATTTTGGATATTCATTGATACTTGTTATTTATCGAATGCTGATTAATGGACAACTATTCTTTCAATTTTACAGGCACAGGCATTTTATCGGATTGCTAATGGACTAACACCAGATATACCTGACTCACTGTCAAGAGATGCAGCTGATTTTATCCACCAGTGTATCCAGGTTAATCCAGCTGATAGGCCAACTGCTCAAAAACTGTTAGAGCACTCATTTGTCAGGAAACAGTTACCAGCTTCTTTAGACCATGGCTTAGATTCCTCTGGACGGGGCAGGCAGACTTGGGCCGGGAGTTAGTGTCCAATGATTATGGTAAAGTGCCATTTTGTTTGTTGTCTACAACTTTCTTACGTCTCCTGAATCTGGTCTCTTAGCATTTTGATTTGTTCTGTACTATAAGAAAATCTTGAATAGATAATATATTACTGAGAATATAATCTAAATAAATAAAAAATCATGTGTTTGTATTTATTCGCATTCTGGACTCTTCTCTGTGCAAACCAACTTTCACTTCTTAGTGATTGTAGCTGTGCTATAGGTTTGGTTAAAAAAATATCATATCATGCTTGATATGATCCTGAGGCAGGTTGTTTAGTGTTGCATAATTTTCTCAACATAAACCAAAGCCTTATAACATTGTTAATTCTGGTTTGCTGATAATTGAAGAATGCATCATAAAAATTACCGTGCAAGCGGTGTGTTATCAGCCACCATCCAGAAATTTATGGTGGTTTCCGTATACTTGATGTAACCGGCTGTTATTCTCGTTCTAGTTGATAAAATTGATCTGCAACTCGTATTGTGCGTTTGTAATTCTGCTAAATGCTCTGACAATGAAGTGTATTTTGTGCTCTTATTGCAGATTTGCATTATTGATTATCGTATCATGTACGAATGTGCAAGTCCCAAAAGCGTGCCTACGTTTGGTCCGTGGATCCAAGGCTGTCGGGACACTTATCTAATGCTTTGAACAGTTCACGGTTAATTAATGGGGTTGCTCTTCCGCCGTATCTCTCTTTTGCCCCCTTTTTGCCGTGTTACTGAGTTCCCGCCAGCTGATTCTTGTGGAGCATTTCTACCACGCCAGTACTTTAGTCTGTTGGCATTCAATGGTGCATCATTGTACATATAGGCATCATTTTTGGACCGAGTGGATGTAAAATTTTCTCCTGTAGTGCGTAGTTTTAACTTTCTTATCATGATATAAACCATCGTTGGATAGGCATCAGACGTTTTTGTAGTTTTTAATGCGACATGAAATGAATATGAATGTTAAGATTTGGAAGATAATGTTGAGATTTACAAATGAGTGCTAAGATCTATTGTTGATGTCAAAATTTGATCTTAGATTTGATTGAGATGTGAATGCTAAAGAGCTGTGAAAAATTATAATTAATTATTAAATGATTACAAATTTTGGAAGTAAATATATAATGTTGTGTGTACGAGATCATATTGTGAAATTTAAGATGTTTGAGATAGACGTGGTAGTTTATTTTGATAATGTAATGCTTTATGTGCGAGGTTAGTTCATGAACCTATGTCATTTTATAATGAGGTACGATGTGGTTGAAGCATTAGTCAACAAATAATCCACACCTGTTGAGATTGGCATATATTAAAATTTTTATAGTTTAGCTTATCAAAGCAGCTTAATTCAGTTTTTATCAGGAGATTTAAATCTCTGTTAAATGTAAAAATTTCTATTATTAAAAATTTATAATCTAAATCACTATTATTAAAATTTTCATGGAAATATAAATCTATAATATTTTGATCAAATCAGGCTTAGATTGTAGATGGTATTCATACGTCGCCTAGATTGTAGATCAAGTCTAATATTTATACTCCAATATCTTACTAATGTGGAATGTAATGTGAAAAAGCAGTGGACCATGCGGAATTTTGATCTTACTAAACGAAGAAAGTGGTGAGAAAGTTAAACACCTGCCAATGTCAACCACTTTCAAAATTGCAGCAGACAATATTAACGCTTCAAAATTACATTTTCTCGTTCAGAATTTCAAAGATGACTGCGTAGTCTATTGGCCGAAGAACACTGATTCGTCAAGGTGTTATTTGTTTAAATTTCACGTAATTTTAATTTCAATTTCATATAAATCTTTATACATCATCATTATTATACAAACTTTCATATACAATTTTTTATTACACAATTTACTATACAACTTCAATACTCTTTATTTTGTTATTTTCAATGGTTGTATTTGTCCTTACGTTTTGATACTATATAATCATATTTTTCATTATACACCATAATATTTTATAGTACATTTATCAAACAACTTTTATATTTTTTATTATTTATAAAATTAAATCAATATCATTACTTTTTTATTGTAAATCGTATATTTTATCATAAATTATGAAATTCAACTTACTTCACAACAATATTCAGACAAACAAAGTCTTTAACTCTTAAATTATTGAAATTAACTCTAAGTAAAACAAAAAACAAATGCATCTTAAATAAAGTTAAGACGCTAACATTTACGTGAAAATTGTAATGAACTTGGGTGTGTTCATCAATCTCATTTTTTTATTCTAAAAGTAGAAAAAAATGATTTTCAGATGAACCATTTTAAAATGAGTTAAAATGAGAAGAGAGAAAAAATAAGTTTTGATAATAACATAAATAAATTAAAAAATATAAATATCATTGTAAAAATAGAAATACTTTTAAAAATTGAAAATACGAAGTGAACGATGCCAAAAGAATTTGACAGCTCTCTACACATGAACAGCTAGAAATGGTTAGTTCATGCACTGATGGGACTGTCGATCTGGATGAAGAGGAGGTACGATTTCTGCCATCACTTGGGTGGGAGGAAAATGCAGGCTGGGGAAAATGCTCAGAAATTGATTCTTTCAAGAAAAAGGTAATATTCTCAATCCCTATTCATAATTTCTTTTCAAGTATCAACAAATGCATCTACTTTGAATACATGAACATCTGTCCATTACCTTAAATGGGCAAACGATGATTTGCTTGCTAAAGCTGGCACTGCTGCTACCAGAATGCTACGCTCTGGTCCGATGACACTTGATCTTACCGTATCGGCTGGATCAAAGATGAAAAATCACCTTTGCTGAGGGCTGAACTTTGTTACTCCTGTGCTGTCCATAAAATGAAATGGGAAGTGCTGTGTTTTTACAGCCCAAGATAAAGAATGCTTTCTAACATGGTCAGAATATTTTTTTATCTAAAAAAGCAGATTTACATATTCAACCCATGGTGGTTTAATGGAATGGAAGGTAAAATACATGGGGCAACTTGTTTAGTGCTTTGGATCAAGTTCCGAAAATATCCCTTTGTTTATTATTCTCCAACTCCAGCAAATATTTTGTTTCTTTTTGCCGTTTGCATTCTTGCTAAACACAAAAAAGAAAAGCGTTCTCCTTGGATAAATAAAATGACGCTGTGCTGGTTATTTATTTTGTTGTTCTAGCAAATCAAAAAAGTAATAGTGACTTTTAACTAAAATTAGGATGAAAGTTTAATACACAACAGAATATAATATAGATTAACAGATCATGAAACTATATTCCATTTGAAAATAGAACATTAAAAATAATAGATGCCTACGACAAAAAAAATCCAATAGGCACCCAACAAAGCTTTTTTCCTGATGAGTTAAATAACAAAGTATTCTTTCTATTCTCTTCGTTTGTTTTTGTAAACAGTGAAATACAAAAATAATCAAATAATTACCTGGCACCACTGTGATCAAACTTCTTTTGTTTGTAGAACCATATCCTTAAAATGCCTTCCCCAATCACCAACCGATGCAAATGGAATTAGGCCGGAGGACATGGGAAGGATCAGAAGCAAGACACTGTAGAAGATGGATCGGCGAAGCCAATATGGAATCACACCACCCTTGTCTCCCTGAACACCAACAGGACCATAGAGACAAGGGTAGACGACAGATGGGAAGGCATTTACAACAAAATGCAACAGACACAGTGCCTCCCAATGCAGAAGCCACCAGTATCCGCTACCTCCAAGTGTGTCTATGCAAAGCTTCCCAGCAGCACCACAAATGAACCCCAGCACCAAAAGGATGAACGTCACAGGCATCATTGGTTTCGCTGAACGTTGGAAAAGAGAGTAGGCCATGCCAACAATCATCAGCAACCCAAATGTCATGCGTGTCAGCACTACAGTATGACACCTGAGCATCCCCAGGCTTGAGTTCAAAGATGCCATCTGCTTGGGAGTCCACCATGACGTCGTTTGCTAGAAACAAATATATAGCTAAGTCGGGCTAGGAAGTGAAGGTAACAACAACAGGCAAACAACATTGAAAGTTTTAGGACAAACCTTTGCTGGGATGCAAGATGCTGTCGCATCTGTTATCCTCCTGTAGGAATAAACCCACGTCCCATAACCAAGGCAAAATGACATGATGAGCAATCCAGCTACAAGGAAGTCTATGCACCTCCTAAGAAGCTCAGCATGCCTTAGATCGTGCATTTGATTCTTCAGTTTCTCTTCTTTGAAGCGAGCCTTCGAAAAACCCATGAATATCTTTACCTTCTCCAGAACATTTGCATAGAAATTGAGATCCAACTGTGATTGCTTTAGCTGCAAACGCTTAAGTCCCAATCCTATCTCAAATTCTTTGAGGTCATTGCAACGAGTCTGCTCCATCACAGATCTCTCAAGGGCACTCAAGATTGGTTGGTTGTGTGCAAGGTTATCACTGCTTAGAGAAATGTGTGCCAAGCGTTGACTTACATCTTCATGTAGGACCAGCTGATTGTTTTGGTGATTAAGTGATCGAGCACGTTGAGTTTCACTTGCCTGTTGTTGTGACAGTGGACCTGCTTGAGATAACTGGATTTCAGGAACTTCGATTGATTGAGTTATTGCTCCTTGAGTAGATGGGGTTTCAAAATGACTGTTTACCACTTGTGGCTCCACCAGATTTCCATATTCAACAAAATCTGCTTCACTGATAACCTGCAGTGTCTTAAGTGTGCTGTCAAATGACTTTTCAAAGCTTCTCAGAAAATATTCAAACCTTTTTCCATATACCTATCCAAATTAAGTACACGGTCAGAAAAGAAGAACATTATGTCTGCTGCAACATACCTATAAACGAGAAAATATCATATTTCCAGTCGTTAGAAGTCTGCCCCGGGCTTACATTTTCTACAGCTTCTTTAATGGCTGAAATGCAGATCTACAGCACAAACTTATGGTTAGAAGTTAGAACTTAGAACATATCTGCATTTCCAACATCAGTTTAACATTATGGCAGAAGACTTGTAAGAATATGATGCAAAGTAGAACTACCACTGAAAGTTGATCTCCTGGAATTCTCTTTCCCTTGATACTTTTCGGTTTTAAAACCTGAACAAAATTGTAAAATAATGAAAATTTGCAAGTTAAAATATTAACTTAAAGTTAAAGAGGGTCATAAAGGTAAATATTTAGAATTAAAAATAATGTCAAAAATGGTTGATAATATTTTTGGGAAAAATAGAGGCAAAGAACTCTTGTTAGGTGGATTGCCAAACACGAATATGAAAAGTTGAAACAGATCAGGACAACACAATAAATTAAGGTAGCATAAGAAAACATTTTCCACCCTAGATTATTTAAGCATTTATCTGAAAAAGTAGTTCCCAACATGAATGTCAAAATATTTGCAACTTAACAGGTCATTTTGCACATTCAAGTCCATCAGCCTTACAGGTTGAGTTTAAAAGAAGCTCATTAACACGCTTAAGAAGTGATTGTCGGTGAATGATGTGCCTTTGTTAATTTTCTTGATTTTTTTTTTTGGCTGCCAGATCCCCGCTTGTAATTGGTGATTCTTCATCTTCTGGTTTGGCAAAAGGATCATTTAACACAAAAACTGCATGCATCATCTCGTTGCTTGCAACAAGATGAAGGTGGACTTGTCGGTCCACTGGAACCGGTTTAGTAGTTTGTCTTTGGTTTCAATTTGGTATTTGTTAGGAGAAGAGGTTAGGGTTTGGAGTCAAATGAGCGGCACTGGGTTCGGTGAGGAGGAGATAGGGTGACGGGGTCGAGGGCGACAGCCAGGAAAACTTCTCCCAAAGCTCGAGTTTCCAACCTTTGGAGAGATTGCTACTCTCTTGAACAGTAGCAGCTATCACCCACATTCACTGCTCCCTTGAACAATCGATACTCCCGAAACTGAATCAGAAAAGGGGAATTTTGGAAATTATATCTTCGATGCAGATGATAGTTTTCTAGAATCCAAAACCTCAAGCTTTTCTCCCTCAATTCGAAGAATTCATAACTACAACGAAAGTAAACTCTGCAAGAGCAAATAAGCACCAACCAAAAATACTAATCTAGCATAGAAAGACGCACCTGCGCGACAATGACAGCAAACGACATGCCAAGGGGAAGAGCAAGCTCCTGCACATCGGCGCTATCTCTCACAAAAGCACCTGCCCCTGCAGACAACACGGTTATTCTAATCCTCTTCCGCCTCAAATGCACTCCCTTACGATGCGCCCGAGAAGTAAAAGACGACGACGAAGCAGCACAGGCATGTCTGCACATCTCATCTCTCTTGAAGTTCCCACTTTTAACGTTACCACGCGAGCCTGATACATTACAACCCTTCCTTCTTCCCTCTGAGGATCCGAAACCGCCAATTTTCTCGTTCTCCCTGTCATGGGTGGGGAACGAGGAAGAGGAGGAGACCTCTTCTCCCGTTTCTTCGAGAATTGGAAGTTGCTGCGCAGGAATGGCTTTGCTTAAGCAAGGGCGGAGGCCAAAGCGTGGACAAGAAGCGGCGGCGACGGCGGAAGAGGAAGAGAGGCCGGCCATGGGCAGCGGGGCGAGATGCAGACGTCGGGATCAACGGATGCAGTTGGGCCAGGAAGAAGCGTGTGAGTATATATATATATATATATATATATATATAATATTTTTTAATAATATCTATAGAATGCAATCTTTTATCATCTCTTCTTCTTATTTCTTAAATTTTTTTGTCTCTGTCTCTAATTTTAAATTAAAAATTAAAATTATTTAATTATTTTTTTAATATAAAAAATAAATAAAATTTAAAAATAAATTCATACACCTATAAAATTAATTTTTAAGTATCACTAAAGACTTAAAACTCAAATATATATATATATTAAAAAATGGTATGAAAAAGTGGTATAGTGTGAAAGAGGGATTTTTTATGTTACATTTAATACAGCATACTTGATTTAGCGTCACATCAATTAAATCGTAAAAAAAAAGAAATAATTTTTTTTGCATGTACCCGATTAAAATTATTATTATATTATTATTATTATTATATTATTAAAATAATTATTATTATATTTATTATTTCTGATCGGTAAATAAAAATAAAAATTTTCGTTATTTTATGGTCAAAAATTCGTTCATCTCAGTTATTCCACAAGAAAAAAAGAAAACAAGTGAACTGTCGAATTTCAAGTATTATATATATATATATACAAGGGTATCTGTAGGTACTTACAGAAATTATTTCTGTAGTTGTCCGTCGATCGTGAGATTTAAAAACTTAAAAGTTATTCTCTTTCATGCAGGTGAAATTTAAAAATACTCACTCTCTTCACTTAAAAAGACATGTGTACTCTCTTTCCCTTAACTTTAAAAATTTACTAAGTATATTTCAAACTATTGTATTAATTAACTTATAAAAATTAATTAATTTTTCATTAATTACGAATACGGTGATTAAATTTAAAAGAAGTTTGTGGATTTTTTTTAAAATAATTTGATTTTAATTATGTAGTGTTTAATAAAAATAATTCAAGGTGGATTTTTTAAAAAATAATTCGATTTTAATTATGTAGTGTTTAATTAAAATAATTTAGGATGGATTTTTTTTCACTTAAATATTAGGGTGGATTTTTTTTAAAATAATTTGATTTTACTTAAAAAATATTTTGATTAAATATTTAAAAACACTTCCTCTTCAATCGATTATTTTCCATATGTCGTTGTGTTTAATTTCATTATGATATGCACTATTCTATGAGGAGTATTCTAACTTTTGCATTTCTCAAGGATTTTATGAAATTATCGTTAAAATAAAGACGTGACGTACGGAACTATCGTTTGTAGCACAGAACTACCGTTTATGGACCCATCTATAAACGGTAGTTCCATGGATAAAGAAATGATGCACGGAATTACCGTTTATGGACCGTAATATTTAAGTTAAAAAAAAACCACCTTGAAATTTTAAATTCACACATGATGAGAGAATCGGTGTTTTATGTTAAACGATCGAACGATTACATTAAAAGACCAACATTTTAACATTCACACATGACTTTTTAAGTTAGGCCCAAGCGTTGTACAGCGTGGCCCTCAACTTAATATTCGAAGGGGTATAGTTTAGATGTCACGTGCAATTTTTAGTTCACACGTGATGAGAGAATCGACGTTTTATGGTAAACGACCGGACGATTGTATTAAAAGATCGGCATTTTAAATATTTAAGTTAATGCTAAATTAATTAGCATTCGAATGTTCGATTAAGTGTTTTAAATGTTTAACTTAATAGATTAAATATGTTTAATATTTGTAACAGTTCGATGAAGTAATGTCAATGGATATAGTTAGTTAAATAACTACTACATATGCATATAGTTCGTGAAATATCACCATAGAATGTCACGTGAAATATTAAGTTCACACGTGATGAGAGAATCGATGTTTTATGGTAAACGATCGGATGATTGTATTAAAAGACCGACGTTTTAAAATTCACACGTGACTTTTTAAGTTAGTTGCGTGTGTTGTACAGTGTGGCCCTCAACTTAATATTCGAAGGGGTATAGTTTAGAATGTCACGTGCAATTTTTAGTTCACACGTGATGAGAGAATCGACATTTTATGGTAAACGACCGGACGATTGTATTAAAAATCGACATTTTAAATATTTAAGTTAATGCTAAATTAATTAGCACTTGAATGTTCGATTAAGTGTTTTAAATATTTAACTTAGTAGATTAAATATGTTTAATATTTGGAATAGTTCGGAGAACTAATGTCAATGAATATAGTTAGTTAAATAACTACTACATATGCATATAGTTCGTGAAATATCACCGTAAAATGTCACGTGAAATATTAAGTTCACACGTGACGAGAGAATCGGCGTTTTATGGTAAACGGCTAGACGATTGTATTAAAAGACCGACGTTTTAAAATTCACACGTGACTTTTTAAATTAGTCGCGTGCGTTGTACAACGTGTCCCTTAACTTAATATTCGAAGGGGTATAGTTTAGATATCACGTGTAATTTTTAGTTCACACGTGATGAGAGAATCGGTATTTTATGGTAAATGGTCGCACGATTGTATTAAAAAACCGGCGTTTTAGATATTTAAGTTAATGCTAAATTAATTAGCACTCGAATGTTCAATTAAGTGTTTTAAATGTTTAACTTAGTAGATTAAATATGTTTAATATTTGGAACAGTTCGGTGAACTAATGTCAATGGATATAGTTAGTTAAATAATTACTACATATGAATGTCACGTGAAATTTTAAATTAACACGTGATGAGAGAATCGGCATTTTATGGTAAACGATCGGACGATTGTATTAAAAGACCGGCGTTTTAACATTCACACGTGACTTTTTAAGTTAGTCGCATGCGTTGTACAGCGTGGCCGTCAACTTAATATTTGAAGGAGTATAGTTTAAATGTCACATGCAATTTTTAGTTCACATGTGATGAGAGAACCAACATTTTATGATAAACGGCCGGACGATTGTATTAAAAGACCAGCATTTTAACAATCACTTGAAGAAGTCACAGAAGTACCGTTTATACATGGGTCTGTAAACGGTATTTCCTTCCGTCGCTACTTTATTTCTATGGTACTTCTGCCTTATTTAAACGTTGGAAAACCACTTTCACAGTTTTCTACAACGATAGCAAGGTTACTCTTAAAGCTTTATGTCAATCTGTGTATAGTAAACATACTTAAATGATAACAATAAGTTTTGTTATAGAACGTTAACATTAAATTTTTCGTCAAAACAATAAGGATAATTAATTAGAGAACATTATCTGTAACAATCTTCACATTTTTTATGACTACAAAACTAAACATATATATTAAAAACATATATGTCACCAAACACAAGTCCTGACCTGAACGAATTTCATTATTTCAATATATTACATCAGTTTATTTGACTAAAATAGTTACATGTAATGTAAGCATGCTTGTGTCATACTCCTCTTTAGGCATCATCTTCCCTGTTAAGGTGAATAACTTGATCAGGACCAATATTTTGCTGTGACATATTTGAAAGAACATTTGCCACTTTGGAAGGTTGAATGTCACATTCTGAGAGGGTATTCAGCAACCCTTTTGATACAGATGATATCTTTCTATGAGATCTTA
>JAMKPZ010005233.1:0-22325 GCA_024699675.1 Amphibolis antarctica | reverse complement strand
CCCCCCCCCCCCCCCACATCAAGGAAGAGGCTAGAATTTCAAAGGCTGGAATTTTGGGGAAGAAGGCTGACACCCTCTAGAGAAACAATCGTCCACTAGTTCCAAAGGAGGAAAGCAACTCGGGGCCCCGACGCCGTTTCGCCGTGCCAGAGCGAGGACTTCCGATCCCCGTCGACGACCCCCCTACAGGTAAGTCCTTCCACCCTCGCCGTTTTACGTATGTTTTTATGATGCTTCGTCGAGCCCCGACCATATAACAACTTTCCTGTGCAAGGGAATGGTCGGAGGACGGACCCGGGTATCATTCCTTCGGAAACACGTCCGAAGGTACCGGTGGCCGCCCTCCTGGCCGGGTGAATCCACCCGGCTTGGTCAAGCTCAGTCCACTCGTGACCCTTCTGTCGAGTCTTCTTACGTGGAAACTCTAAGTTTCCCAGCATACTTTACCAATTTTTATCTGATCTCCATAGGTCCTTCTCGGGGTCCCGGAAATATTTTCAGGACGACGCCACCGGCAAGGATGCCGGCAGCGACCGTTCGGATGTATGAACACGTACAACCCGACGGTCCCCATACATTTTTCTGGGAGACGTAAGTCTACTCCCCCGGTGCCCCAGAAAAAATTCTGGGATGACGCCACCGGCAACGATGCTAGCGGCGGCCGTTCGAGTGTACGAATACGTACAACCCAACGGTGTCCATTTCTTTTCCGGGAGGTGTAAGCCTACCCTCTCAATACCCCAGAAAGATTTCTGGGATGACGCCATCAGCAAGGAAGCCGGCGGTGGCCGTTCGAGTGTACGAAACGTACAACCCGACGGTTTCCATTTTCCCGGAAAATATAAGTCCTTCGTTAAATCCCATGCTTTTACAGACGTCAAGAGGAAAAGGGGTGGGGGAAACAGCTGGCTAGCCGCCGATGGGCCGGTTCAAGGAACCGGCCCTCGTTTCCCCAAAACCCCCATTGGTGTGCATGGAGGGGGGAAACAGTCGGCAAGCCGCCGGCTGGCCAGTTCAAGGAACCGGCCCCCGTTTCCCCAAAACCCCCCATGGGTGCGCATGGAGGGGGGAAACAGTCGGCTAGCCACTGGCAGGCCGGTTCAAGGAACCGGCCCCCGTTTCCCCAAAACCCCCATGGGTGCGCATGGAGGGGGAAAACAGCCGGCAAGCTGCAGCCCCAATTTCCCCAAAACCCCCATGGGCGCAAATGGGTTGGGAAACGCCGTCGGTCAACCGGTACAAGTAGCCGATGGCCGGCTCCCCGAAAACCCATCTTTTTCTCCCCTATTCACCACCGGATCCATTATGGATCCCCGTTTTGTTCAATTCTCATTTGTTTACTTGATTCTCGTTTGTTTTCATCAGAAGGGATAAGGTTATCCCTCTAAACGCCCTGGAAATTTTTCCAGGGTGAGGCCGTAAGTGGCCGAATTGACTATCATGTTTTCCGTTTTAGAGCCGGAGAGAGGCCGGGAATGCCCGGGCTGTCTTGGGGTACCTAACACCTTCCCCAACAGTACCCTGAGCCCCGTATCCAATTCTCTCACGTTTTCACTTCAATTTTACATCACCCATATGGTTTTATCGCTTCGATGACAGAAGAACACTTCCCCATCCGGTTTTCCTTGTTTTCTACCCAAAAATAAGGTGGCGACTCCATTCAATGAGCCATCAACCCCACATGGTGATGCGCTCACACAAACACCTTTCAATTCTCTGTACCTCAGCCCATCCGCCAGTAGGGCCGGTGGAAACCCGTGGGCTTCCGGGTGATAGCCGGATGAAAGAGAGGGTACATTGATGAAGAAAATTTGAGATTGGTTGTATATCAGTCATAGACAAAGAATGCTAAAAATTTGTCAAGCACTTCACATTCAATTCCTGAGGAAAGTATTTTAGTAGAAAATCTTTATTTTAGAAATCAGGAATGTCTAAATAATTATAATAAATTTTTGAATTATGAAATACCAGTAAACTTCAAAAAATTACAATAGATTAAATATCTCTCATAGTTTTAAGGTCTGCTAGATATTATACTAACAACCTGTAAGTTAAATGTATTCAAAGAAGTAATAACTGCATTCTATGCTAACTTGCATGTTGAAAAGGATAGATTATTTAGAACATAGATAAGACTATTTTGAAATCACTCCTCACTTGGTATATAATACACTCAAATTGACAAATGATGGTGTACAGTTAACTAGAACATCTTTAAACTTACTACATTGGAATATTAGTTCAATAGCAAGAAACTCTCAATCACATGGCAGATTACAGTATCTAGATGAACTAAATGACAAAGCCAAATTTATAGCAAAAATTCTGTAAGCACAGATTTTTCAGAAGAAATGGCATATTGAACATATAGAGAGAATTTATTTATATGCTACCTATGCTGTCATGCAGAAAATAAAACTGAATTGATGCACACTGTTTTTGGATTCCATTTAGAATAGACATTCAAAATTATTTTATGGAATCAGTCTTGTCAAGTTGATATTAGGCACAAAATATGATGTAAATCAATGGCTGAGAAAATCCTTCAAGACAATATCATTTACAGTGGCAGAATATAAGAAATTCATTTCTAAAACACAAGTTATAAAGATACAACAATAATCAATAAGTGAACAGGCACAAACTTTGACTACACAAGATTTGTTATCTCTTGTAGAGACGGCCTATATTACACAATTAGGAAAACAAATTGATCGACAAATTTCTCAAACTATAATTAGTACTGTTCAGAATCAGAGGAGAAATCAAGGATAAATTGTATTTTTCTAATTTCTTGTTGAATTGTAATGCTAAATGATTCGAACCTTTGTTTGTAAATGTTTACATTTAAAATTACTTGTTACAAACAAATTTTCTTAACTATTCAGTTATGTTTTATAAGTTTTTATCTTATTTATCTATTCAGTTAAAGCTAGATTTATTAATTTTACTCTCTAAATGCTTCCAATTATTCTCTAACCCAAACACTTTGTTGAATAATGGCAAAAAGGGGGAGATATAGTTAAAAATTGATAATTAAAACAATAGATAATTACAACATCAAATTAATTTTGTCATCATCAAAAAAGGGGGGATTGTTGAGTATTATGTTTTGATAATGAATGCTTAATCATAATTTTATTAATATTTGATGGTAATTTAAAAGTCGTAATTATATTTACTAATTATCTATTTAGTTATTATTTGGACATAACTGGAAATATTATTGAACTTAATGCTAAATTATTTAACACTTGAATATTCGATTCAAGTTAAGTGTTTTAATCAAGTGGATTAAGTATATTTAATTTTTAGAACACTTAAGCTTGATATTCGAAAGGGTACAGTTAGTTAGATATGACTATAGTTTATAAAATAACGATAGAATGTCACGTGAAAGTTTAAGTTTACACGTGATGAAAGATTTAGCGTTTTGTGTTAAAAAACCAAACGATTGTATTAAAACACCGGAGTTTTAACATTCACACGTGATTCTTTAAGTTAAGCACGTGTGTTTTAAAGTGCACGTAGTGTGTGAACAGTGTTAGTGTTTTACACTAAAAGATTGGAACTTTAAGCATAAGATGACGTAATAGTTCAGTGTTTTAACAAGGCACATGAAATTTTTAAGTTAAACACATGAGATTCAGTTTTTAAATTATGAATTCAGTTTTTAAGTTATGAATAGTACTTAGACATTTTAAAGGTATAACTCTAAATATCTTTCAGATATTTATGTTAAAAGACCTAAGACTATATAAATGAATTTAATGATTGAATGTTTCAACATTTTATATTTGAATCATTCTTAAGCAATCGTGCAAGTACATACTTATGCATTTACAAGTAAAATGTGAATGCGATCGTGGTCTTTGAAGATTTCAAAGAAGAGTGATTAGATTGTTAAAATTTTAGAATATTCCAGAAAAGAAAAGAAGAATGTTCAACACACGAAGTACATGTTCTGTATTGAATTTTTCAATGACACGTTCAAAGTTTTCATGGACATAGTGGAAGATATAGAGAAAGTGTATTTCACTCTATAAATACACTTGAAGACCTCGAAATGCACTCCAGTGCACTCAAAAGCATTCACAAAAGAAGCATTCATACAACATCAACAGAGTCTTAGAGAGAAAAGTGTATTTTGAAGACATAGTCCAGCTCAGGTTCAATATCAAAGTTTTGAAGAAAAAGATCAAGTTCAACTCGAAGTAGGCATTCAAAATTTAAAGCTTCAGATTGAAGTTAGCTTGAGGTTGAAGATCTTCAGTAAAGTTTCAACACTTTTAATTAAGTAAGAGTTGTGATAAATAGTTAGATTTTTTAGAGAGGAAAAATCGTATTTTAGCTATGTGAAAAAATTGTTGAATTTGCAAAGCAAAATCATTTCCTCTTACTCTTCTTGTGTGAATATTAAAGTTGTAAGTTGAATTCACAAAAAGAAATTGAGCTTAAACATTGTAATAAATCTCATTAAATAAATTTGAGATTTTAATTGAAAATTGTGAATGATTGTGTTCTTGTTATCCGCTAAGGTTTAATTATCTTAAAGACACAATTCACCTTGCCCTCTTGTGTTCCTAAATACTATTAAATTGATCCTACACATCGGGTAAAATGCAAAAATGTTATAACGATTTTATCTATCATTATAACAAATTTAATTTTGGTTAAAAGCTTCACTACGAGAAAATGATTTGCTAATTGAGTTTTCAAGGATTTTTCTAAGGTAGTTGAAATTATTATAACAAAGGGGTTTACCCTATTAACAATTTTTGGCAAATTTGACCCAAAGTGTTTTTACTACAAAACGTTGTAACGATAATGTATTTCATTACATCGTTTTGTTTTGTGTGAAGTTTTAATAGTTGTGGGCTTAGAATCTAGGTGAGTGTCCTATATTAGTGTCCAAACTTTTGTGGATGAAGGATCTGAGATTTTGATTTTGTCCTCATTCTTCAGTTGAAATTATTATAACAAAGGGGTTTACCCTTTTAACAATTTTTGGCAGATTTGACCCAAAGTGTTTTCAATACAAAACGTTGTAACAATAATGTATTTCGTTACATCATTTTGTTTTGTATGAAGTTTTAATAATTGTAGGCTTAGAATCTAGGTGAGTGTCCTATATTAGTATCCAAACTTTTGTGGATGAAGGGTCTGAGATTTTGATTTTGTCCTCGTTCTTCATTGTTCATCTTTTATTCTTGAAGTGATAATCTCTCTTCATTCTTCATGCTATAGTCCAATCCTTCTTCACTTGCTTCATCCATGCCTTCTTCTTCATTCTTTCTTCTTTTAGGTGATGCAATCTTCATTCTTTCTAGGTCTTTCTTGTCTTCATTCCTTCTAAGTATTTTTTGTTTAATTTGACATCATCAAAACTTACAAAAGGTGTGTTCTCAACATAAATAATTACCATAGTCTAACCCAATTCATTCCTTTTGACTACACCTAGTTGGGTTGAGTGGTCGATTTAAGAGTTGGGCCTTAAGCTCTTGTTGGTTGAGGTGTTTAACTATAAACACCTAATTGTGTGTTGGTTGGAGAGTACAACCATAAACTTCTAATTGTAGTTGATTTGGTTTTTAACCTAAAACACTTATTGTAATTTGATTAATATTGAATTAGCTTAGACTCAAGTTAGTGTAACTTGGGAGTGGACATACTTAGTTGGGAAGCTACCTAAAATTCTTTATGTGCACTTTACTTTCTATTACATTAATATTAATTGTGAGTATACTTGTAATAAAATGTATAAAACATAGAAACATTCTATTCACCCCCTTCTAGTGTCTTAAACGATCCCTTCACTTTGGTTGCCATGAAGCCTAGGGGGCCTTCACACAAGGTCACCTTTGCAATCCGACGGCCATCGACCAAGGAAGACAGTTGACCATTTTAGTCAAATGGGGGTCACTTCCTAGCTAAACATGCAATGTGCAAAAAGAAAACCAAGAAGAGCTACATGGGTTTGGCATTTTTATGTAGTCCAACAATTAGGAAGCTTTAACGGATAGTAGAGTATTAGGCGTACGAGTGAGTTGCTCGATTGGCCAAGTGTGTAGTCATTTGAGTAGTCAAGCATGCAAGCAGATACGTTGAGCAAGCAGTCGTCCAAGTGGTCAAATGAACAAGTGGGTGCATTGGCTAATGTCTAATTGTGCTCAAGCAGTGTGGTCAATCGACTTCTAAGCATGGTTGAGTGGTGGCCTTCCTTTCTTTTCTTGACTCATTGGGCAACATTTTGAAATGTTGCCCATGCAAGGGAATAGAGAGGAGGCCTTGGTGGCCTTCCTCATGTGTGTGTTTGGCCAAACATGGAAGTTTCCATGTTTAAAGGTGCCCTAAAGGTGGATAATTGGATCTTGATCCAAGGGCTAAAAAAGTGATGCAATTAGATCTATCGAATCAAATCTAGAGGGTTAGATCTATCTTGATCTAGAGATTTAATATAGATCATTGGATCCAAGATTAAGGGGTGTGATTTAAAGAAATGAATAGCCCTTGGATGGAGATCCAATGGGCTAAACATAGGTGACTTGGTTGATCTCTCACCTTCAAATTGGATATCAAGGGTGACACCTTAGCAAATTAAGGCACTTATGGGATGAAGGATGTGAATTAAGTTGTTCACTCTAGGTCGTTAGATCAAGCAGACAATCGAGATCATAACACTCAAGTGGGAAAATCTAAGCATTGGATGCATAATTAATCAAGGACTAAAGCGATCATGACTTAATTAAGTGAAACATCCTCAGTCGTCTGATCTAAAGGGCAACCAAGATAATAATGTTTCCAAAAGAATGATTTGATCCTTACATGGACAATTAAGGGTTGAGATTGTATGAAATTTAAAGAGGGGCTCATTAGAGGCTCTCTCTAAGGAGAAGGGTGGCTTGTGCCATGTGTGGCCACATGTCTGCCATGTAACAAGCAAGGTGACTTAGCGGCTAAGAGTGAGGTATCATGATAGTGGTTTGCCACATGTTCTTAATCGATGAGGTAGGTTTATGGCACCTATTCGAGTCGCTAATGGACTTTTGGGCCCATCCTTGATGGGCAAAGCAACTAATGGGCCTTAAAGGGTTCATAGAGTCCTTTTCTCTTACTTATGGGGAAAAGGTGGGAATGGGCCTTGATGGCCCACGATCGGTGTTCCACCCCCTGAGAAAGTGGAAATGAACTTCAACAGCCTACCCACAGCAATCGGAGCTATTAATGGGCTCTTGGGCCCAAAGCTAGAGAACATGTCATTCTCGTCTTGCCGTCCCACAATGGTTAGTGTGTTCCTTCGGAGGGAGAAAGGGGGAGCCTCTAGCCCATTCTACAGTTTCCAAATGCTAGTTATAATTAACATATTTATATTGATTTAAATTCATTTATATTTTATGAAAAAACTTTTAAGTTTAACGATATATCTTTTTACAACTTCTACGAGCAAGCTAGTGATCAATACCCTTGGGAGTGTAAACGTCATTTAATTAATTAACTATAAACAAGTGATTAATGCTGAGGTATTTGTGTATCTCTTAAAATTAAACAGAATTAGAAATTCTGTCGATCAGACGAAAGCAAACGAAGAAGTTCAAGTTAATTGAATTTCAAACAATTCATACTCTCATAAGTCTAGACTTCATTTGTCTTAAATCGAAAAGTAAATAGTATCGACGAAAATGAGCTGAATTTAATTTCACCAACACAAATAAGTGATACATGAGAATTAAATTCATTTTAATTCAATACCCATGAAATACATAGAGAACTAAATTCAATATCATACATTGAGAACTGAATTCAATTGCCATGAATTATATAGGCACAATTACACTTGTATCATATGAAATACATATATTTGTTACAAAAATATCTAAGTTACTTTCAGTATCATATGTAGAGAACTTTAAAGGGGTTTGTATTCTTTAGAAATCTTAAAAAAGAAAACTTTTAAAAAAATTTAAATTTTCAGGCCTTCGTGCATTTTGGAAAATGTAGAAAACTCTAGATTTTTTGTCAGATTTTTTCCGTCATTTTCTATCTATTAGGTTGGGAAAATTACTATAATTAGTAAAACTTTTATCACTACATACACTCGTAACCTCGTACATCTTATCTAACTTCTTTCGACCATTAATGAACTTGCAGTTACATGAAAAATGTGAAATTATATTTGAAATGTTAAAATATAGAATATTTATAAAAAATTTTAAAATTAATTTTCTAAAATTTCCTTGTACAAATAGTCTTGAAAAAAAATTTATTTCTTAATTTTTCTTTTCCTTTTTCTTTTTAATTTTTAAATTTCTATTTCTCGTATTTTTGATGTGTACAAACGAATCTAACAAACACGTTCTAAGAAAATTTCTCTTAAGTTTGTTTAATTCTTATATCAATTAAATTATTAAATTTAATAAAGAAAATCATCGTATTTATATTATTCAATTGAAGTCAATTTAACAACGGAAATATTTTTTCCTCATGTAGTTTGATGAGTTTATATAGAAATATTTTTTCTATATAAAAATTTATATAGAAAAAATTATATTATAATAATAATGAAAAATATTCTCTAGCATCTATAAAAAATCAATTTTATAGGTAGTTAATTAAATATAGTTTAGATTAAATCCAAAAGAAAAAATTTTCTCATACCCAATCTTCTATAGTTTAGATTAAATCCAAAGGCACTTACTAATCGTCATTCTCTCACTTATTGCTTATGTCATTGTCATCCTTTTGCTTACTAGTAATGTTGTCATCGTCCCTTCACTCATATTACTATCAAACCTTTACTTACCACAGCTTGTATCATTATTATCTCTCTCACTCATCATTTGTGTTGCCAACATCCTTTTTTACATTGTTATCAACTCTTTCATCTATTTCTTATGTCATCATCATTCTTTTTGCCCACCACTTATGTTGTGATCATCCTTCTTACCTACCACTCACGCCATCAATATCTCTCCCACTTGTCATTTGCATCATTGTCATCTCTCTCATCTACCACTGGTACCATATTATCGCTCTTGTTTGTCACTCGTGTCATTATCATTTCTTTCATCTGTCGTTTATGTCATCATCATCCCTCCCGCTTGCATCATCAATATCCTTTTCACTTGTTACTTACATTGTGGTCCTTTTTTTCTCACTACTTGTACCATCATCTTCCTTCTTGCCTATCATCAATCACCAAGTAATTTTTTTAAGTGATTTTTACATGTTCAAACATTTAAGGCTGAGTTGGAGGTATTTGAGTTATTTTTCATGTTTAAAACTCCTTTTTAACTTTCCATTGATACCTTAGTTATAATTTTTAGAACTTTACAATTAAGGACCCATTTATACACATTAAAAATCTAAGAAATGGAAATTTAGAAAAAGAAAAAGGAAAAGGAAAAGGAAAATTAGGAAATTAAAAGTATTTTTGAAACTATTTGTGCAAAAAAATTAATTTATAAATATTTAAAAAAAATTAATTTAAAAATTTTATAAATATTTTATATTTTAACATTAATTTTAAATATAATTTCACGTTTTCTTTGTAGCCAGAAATTTAGCAATGATTAGAGGAGGTTAGGCAAGATATATGAAATCAAGAAGTTATGTCATGATGAAATTTCTATTAATTACAAGAATTTTTCTGACATAACAAATGTGAAATAAAGGAAAAAATTATATTTGTAGTAATTGAAAATTTTAAAAATATTTCAAATTTTCTAATATGCACAAAACATTTGAAAATATGAAATTCTTTTTAAAAAATTTCTTTTTTAATATTTTTGACATACACTGACTCCCCTAAAGTTACAAATTTTAGAAAAGTGTATCATAATTATAAATTTATATATTGTATATTTTTGCTATAAAATCAATTTTAGGAAAGGTTTGTATATGGAAATCAATAGAAAAGAAAAACTAAAAAAAAAATTTATTATTGAAATATTAAAAATTTGAAAATAAAAAATTTTATAAGACATTTGTGTATCTTTTAAAAATTTTAAAAAATTTATATTTAATTTTTTAAAAATTAAAAATATTATAAATTTTTAATATTTTAATAAGAAAAATTTAAAATTTTTCTTTTCATTAATCTCTATACGATGATACTTTAATAGCAAAGTATTATCTCTAGTAGTATTATTTTTAACGATTTAAATTAAATTTAACTTAACTATACTAAATAAATTCATATAGTTACGAAATAATTATATAGACTGTGTTATAACATTTTCTTTTATGTACAGTATTTTGATAAATAGTATTTTTTGTAACTATACAGAGTATAATGGTAGATTTACATGGATTTATTTCATGAAATACAGGTCTGAAACCATCAAGAAAAATAGTGAAGGATTTCCTTTCTTTTGTTGAAACTCAATTCAAAATCTTTTCCAATTCTATTTGATTTGGTTTGGTTTTTTTCTGGTCAAATCATTTAGAAGTGATAATGGGACTGATTCTTTGCCAATGAAATGCAAGACTAATTTACTTTAGGTCTGTTGGTGTTGTGCACACTCGCAGCTGTACTCATTCTTTAACAAAATGGAATTATTTGCTTTTTTTTAGGTTCCGGGAAGAATGCATCGTGGCTGCTGTTTACCTTACGCATGCCAAGCAAGGTTCTCCAAAAACAGAGCCCCGTCCTCTACAGGAAAGAACCAAATCAATCAATCAAGTATGAAATTCTCAGGGGGCCCTGCGGCTAAATTAAATGGTACCCCACACATCAATTTGATAAAAGGGCTTTTCCCATAAGTGTGTGTCTTTAGGGCATTCTTTAAATCGGAAAGGTTACAGGCTGTATGATTTAGTTGATAAAAGGTTCCTTGCATCTTCAAAACCTACCTTCTGGATCTAACTACTTTGATTTCGTATAGTTATACTAGATTTAAACTGAATTGATCAAAAAAGATTGATGAAACTCGATTGACACTTTCCGATCATTATATATAAAAATTTAGTCGGCCTTAACTTTCCGCAGAAGCCGTCCGGCGTGTCGGAGCGGAGTCGTCAGCAGCTGCGCCGCAATGTCGTTCCTGGTTTGCGGCTTCCCTTTCGTGGAGTGCGTCTACTGCCTCGCCTGCGCGCGGTGGGCATGGAAGCGGTGCCTCCGCACCGCCGGCCACGACAGCGAGACCTGGAGTGTCGCCTCGGCGGTGGAGTTCGAGCCCGTCCCCCGCCTCTGCCGCGCCATCCTCGCCAACTACGAGGACGATCTCCACCACCCCGTCTGTTCTCCGCCCGGTGGGTACGGCGTCGACCCCGACTGCGTCGTCCGGCGCAAGAACTACAAGGACACCCGGGGCCGGTGCACCCCCTACCTACTCCACCTTGACCACCCACACAACGACATAGTGGTCGCCCTCAGGGGTCTCAATCTGGCCAAAGAGAGTGATTACGCGCTGATGTTGGACAATAGGCTTGGGAAGACGCCCTACGATGGCGGCTTCGTCCACAACGGGCTGTTGAGGGCGGCCGCCTGGGTCCTGGATGCGGAGTGTGAGGTCTTGAGTGAGCTGGTCGTCCGATATCCGGGCTACACCTTGACTTTTGCCGGACACTCCCTGGGGTCTGGAGTTGCGGCCATGCTGGCTATGCTGGTGGTTCAGAACAGGAATCACCTGGGCGGTGTGGAGAGGAAGAGGGTCCGGTGTTATTCAATGGCGCCTGCGAGGTGCATGTCTCTTAATCTGGCTGTGAAATATGCCGATGTGATCAATTCTGTCATTCTTCAGGTAAATTTCGACTCTTTCATCTCTGCTTGATTTGTGTTTTCAAATGTCATCCAGGCAACAATGTGTGTGGATTCTGGAAGTGTCTATGGATGCGTTCACCCACCCTCCTCCGTCACTTCCAGAATTGGTCAAAAGCACTTTTGGGAGTGATTCTAGGTGAATGATTTTTTGAATTGGAATAATGAAAGGAGTGCATTGGAAAATAAAAATCTCATCACAAAAATGAGATTAATTCTGGAAACTGGAATGCGTGATAAGTGAACGAGGCCTATATGTTTGCAACACATTTCTAGTTTAGGTTTTGGGTTGCTGCAAAAATTTTGCTTGGTATGCAACTGTTTACACCTTTACATGCCCATTCGAGGTGTATTATCATACCATGAATATTTCTATTTTAATTGAATGTTGTAGGTAGGAGTGGTCAGAAGACATTACAATTTTGCGACTAACATCATGGCATGATGCTACCGTATGTGTATGCAGGATGACTTCCTACCAAGAACTGCCACTCCTTTGGAGGACATTTTCAAATCAATCTTTTGGTAATAAATTGTTTCTGCTTATGCTTAATATTTTGAGGTTGGAAGCTAGTAAATAAAGGTCTTATTTGTTTACCAAATTTCAACTTTCGATACTGTTGGCCTTTAGAGCTAATGAACAGTGTTAACAAATAATAATATGCCGCACAGTATCTCAAACAAACACAACTTCAACAGTAACTAAATTCTAACCAACTTCAGTTACAGTACAAGAACTGAAGATAGAACTGAAGTTAAAACTACAATCAAATGCAGTCAAAGACTACGTTTGAGAGGTGCTTCTCAAACTCCAGCTTCAACTCCAGAGTTGTTTGTTTTACCACTCTTAGTTTCAACTTCATCCAATTTTCAAAGTTGACTGAAGTTCTTCTCAAACATACTAAAAATCAGAGTGATCCTTATTATTACATAGTTGCTCCTTTTATTTTCTCTAGTCATCATTCTGGAAACCTACATTTTGAAATATCTTCTCAGAAACATTGTTGATGTCAAGGTTGTTTGAGGATTTCTATCAGTTTTTCAATTCTAAGCACAGTATTTGCATTATTACAACCTTACTATTGATTTTGGTTCTTCTGGACAGTTTGCCTTGCATACTCTGCCTCAGATGCATGAGAGATACATGCATACCAGAAGAAAAAATGTTCAGAGATCCAAGGCGTTTATATGCACCAGGCCGTCTTTATCATATTGTTGAGAGGAAGCTGTTCAGGTAACTACTTAAAAGTTGATGATCTTTTCTAGGCAGATACAAGCCTTTTGATTTATGACTTGTGTTCTTTAAGTAGAAGATAACAGAGGAAGTTTCTAAGCAAAGCAGAAGAAATGCTCACTCAAAAGTGGAAATTCTCAGATCATAAGAACTATTTTTCCTGAAATTACTTCATTTTCTTTTATCCAAGATGTTGTTGCTTATAATTCATACATTTCAGTGTTGAATTTCAATTCTAAGAATTTTCGTTCCTGTGGTAGGTGTGGAAGGTTTCCGCCAGTGGTCCGGACAGCAGTGCCTGTGGATGGCAGGTTTGAGCACATTGTGCTTTCTTGCAATGCTACTTCTGATCATGCCATTATTTGGGTTGAGAGAGAAGCACAAAGGGCATTGGATGTAAGTCTGTCATAAAAGTTTGATGTTTGTTTGTTTTCATTGTCATTTCTTTTTTATGTCTTACAATTCGTTAAGAAGCTGATCAAAAAGAAACGCATATATAACATTAATAATTTTGTCAACCTCTATATCTTACACAGTTAAATAAACTTGAAATCCTGCTGTGAGATTCATTGGAGGAATAAAAGAGCCTTGGCATTTTGTGAAATATTGGTAACATGTGTAAGTGTGTGTCTAATTGATAGAAATAAATGGATGTCAATGATTCATGTCACCAATCGAGGCATTGGTTATTATTGTTGCTGTGGTTGTATGTATAAATGTGATTAATTGCTTAAATTGTTAAGTAGGATAGTAAATTTATGAGATGCTGCTGTCAGCAGTGATGTTAATTTAGAATGCATGCATCCTGGCTTTGGCAAAGGATGTTTACAAGGATGAGTTATGAATATCATTCTGATTATATTTAATTATGATCAGTCAAAACTCCAAAATCAATCACCACTTTCAAAATAATAAAAAATCAAAACCCTAATATCTTGCTCATTTACTGAAAGTTGTCCAAAAGGCCAAGGCATTTATGTTTCCTGTGATCAATGTTAGCAGTCTGGCTGCAATAAATTGCCACTGATTTACTGCACTTCATAGTGTTAATTTTTTATCAATGATTTGTTATTCGGGATGTGAAGTGTTTGTTATATGCCAACTGACACATCAAACATGATCCAGTTGATGCTTAAAAAGGAACCGATCATGGAGGTTCCTCCACAACAGAAAATGCAACGGCAAGCAACCCTAGCCATGGAGCACAATGAGGAGCTCAAAGCTGCACTTAGACGAGCTGTTACATTGGCGGTTCCTGATGCACATTTTCTGTCATATGGTACATTTGAAGAGAGTTCCAGCGGAGTAGGTGAAGGTTTGACCGTGTCAAGGAAGAAAACAGGGCACGAATCTTGGGATGAGCTTGTAAACCGTCTCTTTGAGAAAGATAGGGCAGGACACACGGTTCTGCGCAGATCAAACGAAAGCACAGTTGTTTAGATCAGATTTCCTATTTGGTTCATCAGAGGTCCGCGTATGATGCAGATTGATTTGTCAATCCTGGATGGTTCTCTGCACATGTCATATTGATGAAGAAGCCCCTTGCACTGATTATATTTTTCGTGCAGAAATAATAAAGAAACGAGTCTTCTGATCAAGTCTGTCTAGCTGTTATAATCATAAGTTGTATCTGTATTTTTGTCGATGCTGAATTATTGAAGCATTCTTCTGCACTTGTAATTCTTAAGTCCAAGTGTTCTTTTATGTGGACTAAATGAAAATGAAGCTGATCAAATTATATGGTTAGGCCCATTTTGATAGTAAAATATGAAAATCTGATTTATATACCATAAGTCACATTTGTGATGGAGCCAAGCTTTTTGGAGTAGGACACTATTTACGTCAAGTGCAGTTATGCATGTAGAGATGCTAATCAAATTATTCTTATAACGTGACAAACAAATAAGTCCATAAATAACTTGAGTTTTTGATGTTGGGGCATATTCAGAAAGCTTTCCTTTCTGTTTTTCCGATGTTTTGTTTAACTTTTTTTAGAGTTTTACACGTTCGTGGCCTATCTTAATTAAATAAGTTCAGTGAGTTTGCTTCATTGGTTAAGGATATGCAGAAAACCAATACTCTGAACCTAATCATTGGCTACCACGTCATCCTAGCTTGTCATGTGGTAGACAGATGACCACGCATGTGGCATAGATAGCCAATAGCTTCAAAATCCCCTAAAAATTCCCTAAAATCACTTAGATACTTGATTTAAATGTTAATCACATAATTAATCATAGAGTTGCCTGATTTGAATTGCTAATTCAAATGTTATAAGTTTTTTTATTAAACCAATTTGCACCTAATTGACTACTCAAATTGGGATCAATTGGCCCTTGGCTCGAACCCAAGTTGCACCCTGGTCTGACAAACCAACCTCACCCACTAGCGAACCAGGTTTGAGCCCATTGCACTAGGTCCGAACCACCACAAGACCCTGGTTTGGACCACCGCAACACCCAAGTCAAGCCAATCGTCAAACCCATGCCTAGACACACACTAGCCACCACACCCACACACCTATTCGTGCACACAATGCACACCCTCTTGTGCATTGCCTCTACCTGACCACATGCACCGCACACAAGTCGTCTTTCCAACATCAATTCGGCCACTACATTGCCTACAAAAGGCTACCGACAACATGTGTTTTGTCATTTCTACTCGAGCTCTAGTTGGCTTCCTCTCTAGGACACATACAACCCCGCCTAGCAGCTTTTGTAGAATGGTTTGACCAATTAACAAACCACCTTTTCTCTCCCTAGTCTAGTCAACCTTCACCACTTTCTTCAACCTTTGACGGCTACACCCAACTCCTCTTGCCCTCCTCTCTCTTTCCCCTAGGATATCATGACGAATTGTGTGCTCAAAGCAATGGAGGTAGCTTTGTTGGAGGGTAGCCTATGCACCAACCAGACACACCATCGTCTTTCACACTCATTCGCCTACAAAAATCAGCCACTACCATTGGTCGTGCTCTCTTTGCTCTCTCGACTTTTTCGGAACTCTATCAACTCACCCTCAAGCCTTCAACTCTCTTACAAATCCTCATCGTCGTTCACCCACAACCTCCACCACCATTCGTTGTCTACACCGATTCATCATGTCCATTCATCTTAATTCAGTCTACCTAGACCTTTAAAGGACCTACCTCATCTTCTTTAAGTCCATGGACTTGATGCAAAGTGTTCTGTAGATAGAAACTCAACCTAACTAAAAGTTATGGCATAAGAAAATCACCTTACACAACCAATTAAAATAATTTAATTAATTAAGAACAATAGTACTTGCAACATTTACCAAATTTAAATTCTAATAAAAATGTAAAAATTATCATTATCAAATAAAATCATCGTGCAACAAACTATTGGACAAGGTCTCAATCTTTATACAACTTATGCTCGTACCAACTTGTTATCATTATACAACTATTGGATTAGGTTGGGCATTTTCACTTATTGGATTTTCCATCCTTGCTCCCCGATTTTTCATGGCAGATTTACCAATTTTTCTAGGTGCTCCAATTTTGCCAATCCTTTTACCCAATTTAACTGTTCTATTGATTGTTTTTTCATGGTGGATTTATCAATTTTTCCATGGTGGCTTCGATTTTGTCGATCCTTTTACTAGGTTTAACTGTTCTGTCGATGGTTTTTCATGGCTCCCAAATGGCTCCTAGTTGGCTACCCTATCAATTTATCTGCCTCCCACTATTTCTTGGGCTAGGTCCACTAAAATTATGCTTTATGTTGGATCATGACTTCACTAAAGGATGTAAATAGTGAATCAGTTTAAATAACTAATCACCTTAATTCAATAAATTCACATAACCTAGAAAAACACTCAAATAGTAGATGAAAAACTCAAGCACAAGGAGACATGCAGAAATTTTATAGTAGTTTACTTAAAATAAGGTTAATCCACTCTTCAAGACATCAACCTTAAGATTTCCATTATCTTTCGGTGTTTTACAAGTTCAAACATCAACCTTAAGATTTCCATTATCTTTCGGTGTTTTACAAGTTCAAACATCAACCTTTATGACCTTGACAAGACACCAATTTTGTATTGTGTAAGGCACCAATCTTTCACCCTCATCACAATCTAGTGAGATGAGCTTTTAATCTGTTTCAAAATCCAACAATGAAAGCACAAAAGAACAGAAACCTTAAAAGAGATTTGCAGAAAAATCATAAGATTTCTCTCACAGAAAGATAGGAAAACAATAACACGATTAGCACAAATGAGCTCTTGTACTTTCTTCTTCCATCGCACCTTCATATAAATCCTTTTTCTCTTCGACATTTTTGGCAATTAATTTTTTAATCAAGAATCTTGGTTTGATCGTGATCTTCCTTTAATTTGGCAACCCTGTTTGAATTCTTTCTTTATATGTAACTCCTTCAAAATGTTCATTCCAATCATAATTGATCCTACAAGATAAATCACTAATATACAAATAATATTGATTATTTCCTTTACCATTAGTCAAGGACAAAATATCAGTTTATCCACTATTAATATCGGTTTACCTAATAAAACCTTCAATTTTTCTGAAAATTCATTAAGTTCAAACCTTATGTAATATGTTGACGTCACTGGGAAATTTGTATAAGATATCAATTTATCCATTTGAATTTTTCAAGTTAACAAACAAAACTCATGGTATATCTGATGGCAACAATCTGTGTTCAGGAACCTACTGATATCATTAGAGATATATATATATATAATGAATGGTATAACTGAAGTCTAAATAGATTACACGCTACATAGGTATAACTAGACAATATATTTTGGTTTTACTGATATTTCTACTGGTTTATCTGACCTGGCAATGGTTTATCCGATCAGCATATACTCGACTGAATGGTTTACCTGGACATAGTCTCGGTTTACCTGATAGTAACTATTGTTGTCACCTATTAAAATTTAGATAAAAATTATACTAAGACACAACATACTAATATTTTTATCATCAAAACCAATCAAAATATTAACACTTTGTTTTTCTCTATCCATCTTTTCAGGTTTGTGGGCCTACTGGGCTACCAGCGGTCTTACCTTTACCCCCCTTGCTCATTTTGTGTTTTACTTATTTTACAGACTAGTCTGATGAATAATATTTTAAAGTTATTTTCATAAAAGAAATTCAACATGGCTAGTTGTATTCAAACAAAAACTCAATAAATTCTCTTTCATATTCAAGACCATTAGCAAAAGCTGAGGTGATTCACTGCAAGCTATAAGCAAGTTTTGTTATAATTCTCTTCCAACCCTATAGTGAAATGAAACGCTCCAGTAAAACTATTGTGCATTTTCAATGATTTCTCTTGTTTGTTTGCCTTGCTTAATGCAATAAATGGAAACCATTGTTTGTGTTATTTTTTGCATGCCATGTTTTTGTGGTTTTAAACCTCTCCTTTCCTATAATCAAGAACAATAAATTTAGAAAATTGATAAATGCACTTCAAAATCAATCCTAAAATCGCCCCTAGCACAAATGATTCTAAAATGATAAATAAATGACAAATGATAATTTCATTCGTATGTCCTTTTAGTGACATCTATGCTAAATCAATTTTAGGGTATTTTGGGGCCCAAACACTTGAGATTATAAATTTAAGTCTTATTTGCTTATCAAACTTTTACTCCCATTATTATAAATTGCTAGAGCTAATAACTAGTATTGATAAATAATATCATACTATACAATACAAATAATTGATAGTACAAAAGTTAACTTACAAAAAATTCAAACAAATGTAATTTCAACTCTAACTAATAACAACTCTAACCAACTTCAACTATAGTACAAAACTTGAAGTTAAAATCAAAGTTACAAATAAACGCAACTTAGTGTTGAACATTTCACTTGTATGGATCCTGTAGAAGTAAACGCAACTTCATCAAATTGTATCATCATACTGAGATGGTAAGCATGAACAAATGAGAGCAAGAGCAACAGTGGAACAAAGTTTGTGCTGGCTTGCTCACCTTGTCTGATTTCAAAAGCACACATCAACATACGGCAATAGATCATCAAATTATGGAAATGAAGACAACGCCATGATGGCAGAAGGCATCAATCTTAATCCAAAAGCAAACATGTGTGCACTGATTGCACTTTTCTTTTTCGTAGCATAATTGTATAATAACCATGAAGGTGTTTGGAGGAAGACAATCATCAACAGAGCTAACCCATAATGGTAAGTTTCTTTGCAGAGGGATTTTCTTTCATAATGTATGATATTAAACATCGAAATCATTCATTACACCAAATTAGATGGTAAATGATATGGTACATACATCATCACCAAAGAGGGGACACAATACAGACCACCCTTCAGCATTTTTTTTAATCTGACACAGCACGTATATACATATTAACATAAGGTGATTAATATTTAATCCTGAGGCTATTAAAATGTACACTGCTAAGACTGACCACCAATCTACTATTCATGTGCAAGTAGGATTTGTGTCTGTTCAATGACATGATTTTTTACCAGAAGATGTCATCGGTTGCCACAGATGCAGATGGAGAAGGTTCTTCCTCTTCCTCCATATAAACCTCTGGTTCTACCGATCCAAATTCTGGAGAGTCCACATCAACAAGGTTCTTCAAATCAATGACAGAGAGCTCACTGAGACGTCGAACAACCAAGTCAGCTGCACTGAGTTCATACAATGGGTGCTTGCTTGCTACTGCCACACACTTCATTCGAGCATCATGAGCAGCTTCCACTGTTGTATTTGAATTCCCAAACACTATGCAACGTTCGGGTATCACATTAAGCTGTTGTACAGCATATATGAACATCTCTGGGTCTGGCTTCCCCCTGTGCACATCCTCAGCTCCCACCACAAGATCGAATGAACCTTTGGCACCAATGGATTCAATAGCTTCTTCAATATGCTTCTTGGGTCTTGTAGATACAACAGCAATTGGGATCCTGTGGTTCGTCAAGGTCCTCATGAATTCTTTGGTCCCAGATCGTAACTGGTAGAAACCACCATGAAGGCTTCTGTGAATTTCCTCCTTCCTAGACGCTAATCTCCGAACCTCCGACGGATCTCTCGACCAGCAGAGAACCTCAGAGATTGCCTGCTCATTCTTCATCCCCTCAATTCTTTTCAACATGAAAGCAGGAGGAGGTGGTTTTCCTTCTTGTTGGGACAAAGCCAACCACACCTGCTTCTCTAACTTGGAATCATCTTCCACCATTACTCCTTCCCATTCAAAGATCACTCCCAACCACCCACATCCCATTCTCTCCTGCCGAAGCAAAGGGTTGTGGAGACTTGGGTTGTCAGCCTTGTTTGCAGGTGGCCATAGCCTTGAAGAAGCACCGATTGCAGTGTCACCTGTGTACTTCCAATCCCAGGGAATTCTGTTGCAATCCCCCAAGTACGCCTCCTTTGTAAGCTCTGATGCAAGGGCCCTGACTGCTTTGGGTGCCTTGTGAGACTGAAACTGATAATAGCTGGTCATTGTTAATGAATTAGGCAATAGAAGAGCCTGTTGGCCGATGAATTTGGTGGAACAAAGCTGACATAGGTCAGGCTGCCGCTTTTGAGAGCCATTCTTGTTGTGAGATGAGCGGGAGAGTAATCGATTCCCAAAAACAGATGTTGTTGCTGTTGTAATCGAATCTGCCATGGTTTGCGCCTATGAAACAAGGGAAATGTCACGATCCTCTTCAGAGCCACCAAAATCAACAGAACAAGATGACTTTCTATCGAACCAGTCTGAGGAACAACGACCCCAAAGTCCGCTCACTATGCTGCAGAAAGTTGAAGAATTCATAGGGATCAATTGGGGAGATACGCTTCATGAATCAAATCCAACATACCAACTATTCCGAAACTCAAAAATCATATTTGGCAACAATAGAACCGCAACCGATTCTTGGATTCCAAGTGAAAAAAGCAAGCCTAAAAGGGCACAAGCTGATTCCCAATTTACGAATCAATCAACGGCAAATACGAACAGCCAGACAAATTTGTAGTTGTCACGCCTTAGTACCAAAAGTGCAGATCAACACCACCCCTCAATCGAAACCGACTTGGAACCCTAATCCAAACATACCATCAGAAACCAATAGAAAAACAAAAACGAACCCACAAATCCCCATCCAAAAAATATTCAATTGCTGAAACACAACCAAGAGAACAACAATCAGAAGCACGAAATGAGACGGAACACTCGGACCACCAACCTGTGGAGCTTGATCGAGCTAGATCGATCCTCCCTGGCGCTGCCGAGCAAGGGGATAACGCGCTTCCCGGATCAGGAAGCGGCAACCCAAGGAAGGGGCACACCGGAGATGAGAATTAACAAAGAAATGAATCCTTATTTATGGCTCGTTTGTGCAGAGAAGTCGTAAGAATCTAGAAACCACAGAGAGGGATATTTAGACCTAGTTTGTGTACGTTAGAATTATAAGAAATAAAAATTTAAAAAAATATATTTTTATTGTACTTATAAAAATTTTAAAAAAATTAATTTAAATATTTTATAAATATTTTATATTTTAACATTTTAAATATAATTTTACATTTTCATACTTGATAAGATGTATAAGATCAAGAAATTATGTCGCGATAAAATTTTTACCAATTATAAAAAAAATTTCGATACACATAAAAAGTAGTAGAAAAAATTTATATTTATAGTGATGAAAAAAATTTGCATGATACTTGATAAGATGTACAAGATCAAGAAATTATGTTGTAATAAAATTTTTACCAATTATAAAAAAAATTTCGATACACGTAAAAAGTAGTAGAAAAAATTTATATTTATAGTGATAAAAAAATTTTGCATGATACTTGATAAGATGTACAAGATCAAGAAATTATGTTGTAATAAAATTTTTACCAATTATAAAAAAAATTTCGATACACGTAAAAAGTAGTAGAAAAAATTTATATTTATAGTGATAAAAAAATTTTGCATGATACTTGATAAGATGTACAAGATCAAGAAATTATGTTGTAATAAAATTTTTACCAATTATAAAAAAAATTTCGATACACGTAAAAAGTAGTAGAAAAAATTTATATTTATAGTGATAAAAAAATTTTGCATGATACTTGATAAGATGTACAAGATCAAGAAATTATGTTGTAATAAAATTTTTACCAATTATAAAAAAAATTTCGATACACGTAAAAAGTAGTAGAAAAAATTTATATTTATAGTGATAAAAAAATTTTGCATGATACTTGATAAGATGTACAAGATCAAGAAATTATGTTGTAATAAAATTTTTACCAATTATAAAAAAAATTTCGATACACGTAAAAAGTAGTAGAAAAAATTTATAT
>JAMKPZ010005232.1:0-33361 GCA_024699675.1 Amphibolis antarctica | reverse complement strand
TATATATATATATATATATATATATATATATATATATCTATAAAAGAGTAGTAGTGCTTGTGGATGATGGTTGGAAGCATTTGGGTAGTGGTGTAGCGAAACCCTTGCCCCCTCGAAGGTCGAAGGAGGAATCGACCGGAATCCGCCTGCCATGCTCGTGGTCGAAGGAACATGAAGAAGCCGTGCTTCCCCCTTCTTCCCGACAACGGCGGGCTGGGCCTGGCGGCGATCGCCTACGTGTGCATCGACTACCTCCGGGAGGTCTCCCCCGCATGGCACGAGCGCCTGCAGCCGGCGCTCTGGGCTGCGCTGGCACTGGCGTCAGTGGTGCGGGCCCCATTCTACAAGCACTGGGCGCCGGAGCTCAGGGCCGCGGTCCCGTTCCTCGGGTCCATGCTGTTCATGCTCGCGTCCTTCTTGGTTGAGATGGTGTCTGTCAGATTCGTCACTGTTGTCCTCGGCCTCGACTGGCACCGGTATACCTGGTTTTTTTATAAAAAAATGTCGTTTTGTCTTGCTATGTCGGAACATTTTTTAAAAAGTGCTCCTCTTGGAGAGGTTTGAGATGAAATCTCCAATGGACACGGCTACTTTCCATTTTGGCATCCATGGCTGCACTTCTAGTAGGACTCCTCTTCAAGGTGAAGCTTGTAACGAGAAAAGTTTGAATCATACCCATGCACTTAGGTCTATTTAAATTAACTGGGGTATTCAGCGTTTGGAGGACATTGTTTCGATCTTTAGCGAGCGAAACAAACTTTATCAGATTTACAATTTCAACGTTTAATCTGTTTTATGTTTTTAACAGGACAGGTGTCATACATTTTATCTTCGCAAAATGCTAAGTATAAGAAAGTCCAATTGCGTACTTGATGAGCCATTCTATTTTTATTACCTGTATGACACTAATGGATATGGGTGCGCCATCCCTACATTTGACAATCCTTCTGTGCAGATTATGATTCGATGTCATATATCTTTATTTACTCAATGTCCTGATAGCCGTAATTGGTTTACTAGTGATAACAGTTTAAAGCCTTTTCATGTGATACCCTTAAATATCATCTATCAAGAGATTAATACTTACCAATATATTGGCAGATCTGCTTCTCCTCTTCCCGACACTGGGCAGTGGTTGCTTCTGGCATTAAATGAAAAGCTACCACATTGGGTTGTTGAGATACTTAGGGCTCACATAATTGGACTTCATCACTATCTTATGCTATTTATGATGTTAGGCTTTTCTGTTTTATTCAACTATGTGAAAGCTCCCGGCCTTGGTCTAGCTGCAAGGTACATGTTTACCATGGGCATTGGTCGTCTTCTTCGGGCTGTGACATTTGTTTCAACTATTTTGCCATCGCTCCGCCCTTGGTGCGCCGCATCCCGTTATACAGTTGCACCACACCCTCATCCATGGGCGCAAAAGTACTATATGCCATATGCATCAGATTATGATGCCATTCGTAAGCTAATAGTCAGTGATGTACATTATGGTAGGTTTTCATTGGAAATCTGGGTAACTTTATAATAATATATCATATTCGTGAAATATCCCAGAGTAATATTGTCTGTTGTGTGCATAAGATCTGATTTCTTTGTTTCATCATTCTTCTAAGCAAATGTTGGGAGTTATCCTGGTGAATACCGTCCAGAATGGGGTAGGATGAACTTCCTTATTGATATATTGAGGCCTACCGCATCTGAAGGTCCTTCTTGGTATCATTTACTGAAAAGAGCTAGCGGTGGTTGCAATGATTTGCTTTATAGTGGCCACATGTTGGTTGCAGTCCTTACAGCCATGGCATGGACAGTGAGTGTGATTTACTATACATTAAATTAATTGATTTTTTTTTTTTTGATGATTTTTGCGTTATCTTAACCAAGTTTCCTGAAAGATTATTTACTTTGAGTATATTTCCTACACCATTATAGGAGAAATATATGGCTTTAAGGCACACCATTTTGGTTGTCTATGGTTCTTTATGAAAGTTCATCGTAGCTTGCCTTTTGAGTGCAATGTTGAATGTTCTAAGTTTTAGGATCCCCCTCCCTCCATGAACGTTTGGTTGGGCAGTTGAATGTTACATGAAGAATTTTTTTCTTGAAAGTTTTGTTTTTGACAAATTGACTACTGATAAATGATATGGAGGAATTGGTGGTACCATCATAGTATATAGGAATTGGTGATTGTGCTGTGTTTGGTAATGTAGACCTATCCCCAAGGGAGAGGAATCACCCCTTCCAGACTTGTAATCTAGCGGTAACTTTTTTCAAAGACCAGATTCTAGTCATTGATGAGGGTTTTCCAAAATGCAAAGGCAACCCAAGTATATATTGGAAGCTGCAGAATTTAACAGCCTAGGATGGAACAGAGATGTGTGTGTGTATTGTAACTGTAATAGAAGACTTGTGAAAATCATTCTTGAGGCCTGAGTAGGCTTGTAAGATATGTAGGATTCTTTTTAAAGTCACCACTCAATAAAGGGCTTTTTTGAACTCACCACTCAATAAAAGCCTTTTCAGAGTCCCAATTCAACAAAAAAAAAACATTTTCAAAGTTCAACTTAATGATCGTTCCAGGGGTTCTTGGGGTACTGGAAGGTAGTCATGTTTATTCCTTTGAGAAAGGTGTTCTGAGAGTCATCCGTTATATCATTTAAATTTAGACATAACCATGTAGCACTGCATTTGGTAATGATTTTGAGGTACTGTAGAGGAGACTTATAGGTCAGAAGTTGGAACGGTTTCTATGATGTTTTTGTTTGGAAATTAGAGTTAGGAAAGTTTGTTTGATGCCGTTAAGTGCATTCAGATCCTTTGTTTTAGAAAAGGAATTCAGTATGTTAATGATTTCTGGTTTAAGAAACACACAATATGTCTCTATGTAAGGAAAATACACTACTTTTTATTTTCTCTTTAGAGAAATCAGATTCTGGAGTGGAGGGGTCTGGGATTTTATCAACTCGTAGCTGGCCCTAATCAATCACCAATTTGAGAAAACACACAATATGCCCACTGGTCATACTTGGGTTTGATCTTTTAAAATGCATGTAATATATAATGGTGTATGGGCATCCTGGATGCCCTACTTTACAACTATGCCTTGTTATGTTATCGTAAGAGGATTGATTTCATCAAATACCAATGAAATACTGAAGACGTTCTGCATCTGCATGCCTTGAGAGAAAGGCCTAGAGGCATTCATCACTTAAATGCTGGTACAGAATAAGTGAAAACTTTGGTCTTCCATACAGCTTTCACACTGTTCTATTTTTAGGTTCTGTTCACTTATTACTCATTCTAGTTTCAAAATCACTCATTTTTATGATGACATTTTTATTTTTCAATACACTTCTTTCATTATTCCAATCTAAAAAATTGTTCACTTAAAATCACTCTTGAAAGTATATTTTTGCCCACTTCAGAAGTAGTGGAGGAAGGCAAGTGAACACATCTTTAGTTTCTTATCAGGTTCCATGTGTGGTGCTTTCTTTTAGGAACTTTAGATTGTTTTTTGAATGGAAATGCAAGTCTCCTAAATCAAACACATTGGTTGACCGAGTATTGATGAATCCATGTTCTCCTCTCAGGAAGCTTATGGAGGTTGGACATCTGCAATGATATGGGTGCTTGTCCTCCACAGCGCGCAGAGAGAGGTGCGTGAGCGGCACCATTATAGTGCCGACTGCGTCGTAGCAATCTACGTGGGGATTCTTTTGTGGAGAATGAGTGGATTCATTTGGTCGGTGAAGGACACCTGCAGGGCCAAGAGACTCGCGGAGCTTGACAAAATTCAAGGCAGGCTGGTCCGTGCGGCAAAGGATTCAGATATGGACCAAGTGAGGGAGCTTCTGAAGCAGGTTGAATCGGCCGGTCAGGACAGGCGGGGATTTTCAGAGTTGGCCTTGTGGGCGTTTGCTGGATTTACCATTGTTTTCGCCCTCACAGCAGTGCTGCTAGCATTTACCTTGACAGATGATGGTTGATCCTTGTCCTAGGCATCAACATGCGCCACATGTGTGTTATTTATTATTCAAAGAAAAGAAAACTAAGGTTTTGTTTGGTAATTATTATAAGGTTAGATGAGTTTAGAACTTACGTTTTTTAAATTGACAAGATTCTTGATATAAGTTAATTTTTTTTAATTTTTGTCTCTGATAGTTACAGTAAAAAAAAATCTTTATATTCATTACACTGTTTAATAAAATATGCATTGTATGGTAAAATTTTTTGTAAATTTTATTTTGAAAACTTTCCCCTATTATTCATAGAAAAATTTTGTTTGTCATTATATTTTGGATTCTATGGAAGAAATGTTTTCTTTGGAGTCACTTGGTTGTGAGATCCAACCCTAATTGGACAAGGCAGGGCCTTCAGTTTTTCTAATAAATTACACATTTTTAATTTGTAGTCTGTTAAAAAAATAATTTCAACATGCGGTTTTTAGAAAGTCTGGCCAGCGTTTAATTTTTCTATAACCCTTTTACCTCTTGATTCTGAATATATATATATTAATTAACATAAATGCGGTAGCTAATCTTCCTCAAAAATTATTCAATAGCCTGTCAATAGAAGGGTTCTCTGTTCTTCTCACGCTACTGGTAGTAAACAAGGGGCAATTAGATCCATAACAAATTTGTGCAAGATAACAACCATATTCCATGCAATGGGCGGCAAGCTCATAGAGTACCATTCCATCTTCACGAACGTCTTTGCAACAACTGCCACCTTCACAAGGATCAGGAATTGTTCTAAGCACCGAAGGGTCATTGGTGCACCCCACCCAACCAAAATCTATTGGGTTCTCAATGTTCGCCAAACTAGGAAGACCTGCTGCTAGAATCGGCCATGCCTTCGAACAAAGATCTCTGATACATGCAAGAAGATCCATGCAAGTTGTCACAAATTCAGCTTGTTTGGTGGGAAATGCCGCTGCTGAAGCAGTATGATGAGAATGAGGGATCAATACTTGTGTTTCTGAAAGATTCGGTGATCCAGATGTTGAATCCGACGCTAACATCCTAACAAAAGTCAATAGAGATTCCCCAGCATTTTTCCAAAAAATTGCAGTTGTTCCTATCACCGGAACCTCGTAAGAAAATATGTAGTTTGAGATGCCGGCAAGAAGTAATGAATATGATGTGGCTGCCCTGCTCACGTCATAACAACCCTTGGTATTTGAGCTTCCACTAGAATCTTGGGCAAACACGTTGTTTTCCATTCGTACCTTGTAAGCAGATGCTAGTGTGATATATGCATTGATGGAGATGTGATGCAAAGGTTGCAATTTGAAACCTCTTCGTGATGGGTTAGAGAAAATCGTCTCAATTTTCTCACAACAAACCTTAGGGTCTCCAACTGATAAATATTCAGCAATGGCTTCGTCTAATGTATCAGCAACCTCTTGCTGTGCACCATCTTGTTTATAATCATAAGCACTTAGGGTCTTGTCATTACAATCAGAAACACCATCCTGAAACAAAGTAGATTTTTTTTTTTTCAGACAAGCAAGAATGCATGGTTGTAAAACGCAAATATCAAATCAAAATTAGATAATTGGTATATCCATAATTTTAACTTCACTTGCATGACCCATACAAAAAAATAAAAACTCCAACCTGCAAAGCCTAAACAGAGACTGATGATGGCATGATAAATCAAGTAGTGTTGCACAATTTTACACGCAAATTAGATAATTTTATATGAAATAGATGATCAAATGAAATTGAAACAAACGTGGACAGCACACTAGAGAAGAGTGCTGGAGATCATCGACAAAACAATTGCAGTGGAAACGCACAACTGAATGAGGCAGAACTGAAAAAAACAGTCGCAATGCCCTAGCTTTCATAATTTATTAGTGGTACATATGGGACCAGTTTCCAACAACTTATTACCCCACCAATAGAAACAAGACATGTGGCAGACAGAACAAGAATACATAAATGAAACAAACAGATCAGGCTAAAACCAAGCTAAAGCTAAATAATATCAAAAGAATATTTCAACAGAAATAAACCACATCAAAAGGTTCACCAGAGAAAAAAAAAGAAGCTAAATCAGAGGGATGGAAAGCAAGCAAACATGCCTTACACTGAGCATTCGATCAACAAAATTCTCTGGTATTGCAGTACATCGATTGCAACAGCAATAAAAATTGTACTTCTCCCACAAATCCAACTGCCTCAAAGACTGAATTTCCAAGGAACAACAAACACAACGTCATGGTTTTGAAAAATTTTTCACCTAAAAATAAGTACATAGAAAATAAATTCTAACAATACCAAAATGCCATAACTCTCAATATTTGAAGATGGATAAAAGGTTTATCTAAACAACTTCTAGTAAAAATCATTCATATACTGTATAAGGAACATATAATAGAGTTTTCAATATTTTCCAAAAATAAGAAATTGAAATATCACGTCAAAAAGTACACGGAAATACAAAATCATACCTTTGGTTGTATCAAATCTGTATATGTTATGCAAACCTCCTCATTTTTCTCAATTGGTTTAATACTACGAACAATAACGTGTGGACCAAAGCTACATGATTCTGTTATGGCATGTTGAAGATTATAACCATAAATACATTTGAGAGAAACTTTCAATAAAAGATTATGCTTCAAATCTCCAAGTAAGAGATACAAAGTACCATTTCACCTTGATTCAACTTCCTTTCATCCTCAGTCCAGGATGTCAACTGCATTAAGAATTTTAGATTGAACGCAACTGATTTGGTCATTAGTAACTACATGTGCATAGGAACAGAATCTTCATAATTCAAATGCTGAAATAACTTTGATAAACATAGATATAAACATCACATATATGTGTGTGAGGCTAGAGGTTCCCAACATGACTTAAAATAGATGGCTAAGATTTTGTAAGGAATTTAATCTCAGCCATTGTTGTGAACCTTTCTTGTCGTCCTAAACCTCATGCGAAGTGGATTAATGACACAAGTTTTTTTTAAAAAAAATGTGTCACTGATTTTTGTGAATCAATTTTTTTACAAAATGGGCATATTAACCTTGGTTTTTTTTGAATCAATTTTTACAAAATTTACTTTATTTCTGTTAACCAATTTTTTGTATCTAATTTTGTCAAATTGTCATTGAATCTTAAAATTATAATTATATGGCACTATGTCACTAAAAGAGTAATTTAAAAGTCTGATATTTAGTCTTGTATCACTATTTTGATTATGGCTTGAATTTTAGGTCTGATTTGATTAATTTTTCCAATTGAGATATAATTTGTTTATTATTTACGACAATTTAGTTCAAATTAAACTTTTTTATATTTTATTTTCAAAAATGACTAGATATTTAATTGGATAGCATAGGTTCATATTTTGAATGGAGTGTCATCTTGCTTCACTCGGATGGACACCTCTCCTCTTGCCTTAGGCTACTTGAAGGAGTGTTTCCTTGACATCACCTTGTGCATTAATAGCATTGCATCAAGAACTATTCGCTCTCCTTACATCAAGGGGCAAGCTGATCATCATTGCAACTGTACAGTGTCTCCCACATTGCAAATACTAGGCTAGGGGCATCATATGACATGAGACACAAAGCCTCCACCAAGAGTAGCATGAATCACGCATTCTTCCCTAGAGCAAGGAGAGACCAACATCAACTAGTATCACTTTATCATAAATTAAAACCTGCAATATCCATTGGATTTTAATTGATCACCAGCTATCACTATTCCACAGGCTAATAAAGGTTCAATTTCAATTTTTTGTTCAAAACCAGTTTTGTCCAATTACCATTCATCAGTCATATGAATACAGTGTCCCAAATCCCGATTCAATATTACTTCCTGATTCGGTTAATGTTTACTCTTATTATATCAACTTCCATAAGAAGTAAGCTCTCCAATAGTTATCCAACTTCATGGCTCTCCACTTAACTATTATGTTTTCAACTAATTAAATTCAATTTGGTTTGTTTAATTTAACACTATAGTATCACTTAATATCCAATTTTTTAACTTTAAAATAAATACGTTCCATATGATTAAGTTGAAGCGAGCCCAGTAATACTTTTCAATAAGAAAGTCCGGTAAATCTGTAATGCCTACTTGTGCTCAATGTTGCTTTTGTAGTTCACCCATTTGTCTTGAAATAATATAGGGATCAAACTAAATCACTACATACAAAACTCAAGTAAAAGGCCTAACAAAACACAAAATATGACAGTATCATTTCTTACCATATCAACCTCTCCTTCTTCATTCCAATGAGGATGGATTCTGAATCCCAGTGCACCATCGGCATCTCCCTTCAACCCGCCCATCTCAAACCTGTAACAAGCATTAGGTGAGCAACTATGGTTAAACCACGAGAACATCGGACCATAGACTGCAGTACCAAGCGACTCTCCCCCACCACACCCAACCCTAACAACCTCAACACCGTTCACCACCACCACCCAGAGAACAGCTTCCTCGACCTCCGCATCGCCCACATTTCCCCTAACACTCGCCATAACCTCTGCAACTTCCTTCACCTTCCTCGCCATATTGCAGCCCTGATCCACCTTCAACCTCTCCATTGTCAGCAGGCCGCCGACCCTCTCGGGCCTTCTCCCATGGAGTACCCCAGACTGCTCGAAGGAGTGGAGGAGACGGAGGGCGACGCGGAGGTCAGTAACGTCGTGCTCGCCGTCAAGAGAGTGGCGGTGATTAAAGAGATGGCACTCCCCGCTAGAAATGTGGCGGATGAGGTCGGAGCGTTGGCACGCGGTGGAACAGTAACGGAGGGAAGCCGGACAGCAAGAGAGGCAGACGGGGGAAGGCTTTTGCGGAGATTGAGCGATAGGGATGAAGCAGGAGGAGCAGTGGGACTGGAGGAAGGGACGGTGGAGGGCGGCGGCGAGAGGTGGGAGGGGAAGCGTTAGGTCTTCGGCCATGTCGACGTCGGAGCTCGCCCTCAGCTCCATCGTCTTGCCCAATGCCCACCACTGTTTTTCCACTGTCCTTCGGTTGTTACATCTGCAATTTTAAGTTTTTAACTCTAATTTTAATTTTATATAAATACTTATATATAAATTATTCTCATGTAATTTAAAATATAATTATAACATTATTTACAATTTTTTTAATGATATTTTAATTTAATATTTTAAATTAAATTTAAAATATTTAATTTTTTTAATAATTTATTTAACTAATGTGACATTAATTTTCTTTCTGATATATAAAATATGTGTTCTTCAACTTAGACACATAAAATATTATATTTAATCTTTTTCCTTTTACGTTGAGCTTACAATATACCACCATCTTTTTGAATATCTGTGTTTTTAAAATTTCTTATTCTTCCTTTACCGTGTATGTATACATATATATATATATATATATATATATATACTTAAAATTAGATAGCATTAAAAAAATAACTCTAATGGAGTCATTGGAAAATTAACTTCATTTACAAAATTATAATTTATTTCAATTTTTCATTATTAAAGTTAAAACTAAAATTAAAATTTTATAAATAAACAAGGCTAAATTTAATTTTCGCAAAAAAACACCGCAATGTTCTTAATAATAAAAGAAAATTTTTCCATTTAAGTTTCAATTGAATACACATAAAGCTTCATTAAAGATCAGTTGTATAAATTGAAGAAGAGAACTTCTCAAAGAAAATATAGAATTACAAGTTTACAAGTAATACGAGAAACTTAGCTTAAACAGTTGAAACTTTTAGAATTGAAGAAGAATTTCGACAGAATAAAAAACAAGGTTTAACAAATTCCTCAGAGAAATTGTAACTATAATAAACAAGATTAATCTAGACTGATTCAAGAGTCTTGAAGATTGAATATAAACCAACTAGCTGGTAAAAATTATACATTTTCTAATGCTATATGTAATTTACTTCATCTTAACATAGAATTCAATTCATCTAAAATTGCGTATATATTGATCACATAAACCCACAGGTTAAATTATGTATGATCAGTTTAAAATTCATCAAGTTATCATTCAATCCATTCAATGAAGCTGTCCAATACTAAGAGAATGTTGTTTAGTTATAAACAGGCCTTTTGTAAAAAATATTTTGATTAGCCTTGGAAGACCTTCGAGATTCATTTCTAACTTCATTAATAGTTAGTGAGAGGACCCTATTTTTTTCTTGTGACGAGCAATTCATTAATTGTTAGGGCTAAATTCTGGAAAGATGCCCTTTGCAGAATGCAGTGTGAAGTTACCTGGATAAACTTTTACATAGGAAAAATAGCGTAAAGGTCTGCTTCCAGCAATCAAGCCAATTTCTTGATTGCATTTTCCAATCCTAGGATATGCTGCCACTCAGCATTTTTATTTACAACCGACTACACTTCAGTTATCCTAAAGACTTCAGCTTGCAGATCGATTTTTCAACAAGACTTCGGCAATCGTAGCACTTTTGACAGTGCAAATTTATTATGATTTCACAAGGGTTCAATTTTACCATGACATCCGATCCAATTAAGGTAACCTGGTTTGATAAAATTTAATACAACAAACACGTGATCAGAGGTTGTTCTTGTTATTCTTCAACAAATTTCTCAAAGAAGCTTACTTTTCTAGAATCCCAAGGAGATTCAATAATGCCAATAGTTAGTTGGTAAATTATTAAGACAAAGGATTCCATGCAGCCATTATAATTGTGTTTTACTAATGATAGTGGTATACTAACTATACTAATATTATACAATTATTACAATTATTTCACATTAACATTTCTATCGAATACCTATTAGTAGCATTAACCTTATTTTAAAAGCCTAAATATCAATGGTCATGATAATTATTTAATAACCAGATTTCATGTTAAAATAAAAATTCATACATTTACAAACATACAAATTGTACACAGGACTTACAATAATTTTCACAACATTAAAGTACACGTCAGATCAAAGTTTTGTATATTCTGAAACCCCTAGAATCATATTAAAAGGAGTATGCAGCCACACCGCCAATGTGGTCGAGAAGGCCATATAGCTGTTTAGAAATATGCAATCATCCGCCAGTTCCAAGCTCGATGATGAACATTAAGGAAACGAAAGCGAGTTCGACGAGTGGAATTTCAATGCCCGATGATTCTCAAAAATCGGGGGTAAAAGAAAACTCCGGAGATCATGTACGAAATCAGAAAAACAAAGAGACCGGTGAACAAACAAGCAAAGGTTTACTGGGATGCATAGCTTAAAAGAAGCCCTGGCTGTCACCAAATAGGAGTCAGACGAAGATGCACACCCCATGCTCGGAGAAAACAATGAGACAAAAGCAAAAGAGAGAGAGAGTGCGAAGGCCGTCAGAAATCTCGTGTGGAAAGCACCGCTCACCGCATCCATGGATGCCATCGCGAAGCGAAAGATTTTCATCATCCAACCTCTAGAAACGCAGGAGATAGAAGTGAAAGAAAAATCAGGAAGAAAAACGCCGGAGGAAAAGCGAGAGAACACACGAGTCCCCGCAGTTTTCTGACGAACAACGCCGACGGCATATGGTGCCATATATATATAGTGAAGCACCATGTAAGCCCTAGTTCGACGGCCGGCGACACCTTTGGGTCGATTGTGGGCCTGGACAGGATACGCCACGTAATGGGCTGCCATTCTGGTCTCCGTTAAAAAATGTTTTAAAAATATTTATTGGTTTAAGATTAAAATAAATAAAATTAAAGTTAGACTTAAAAATAGTAAAATAAATAAAATTTTAGTTATATAGTAATGAGTATGATATAAATTTATATATAAAAAATAAAATTTATGTAATAATAATAATATGTAAAAATTTATATAAAATTAAAATTAAAATTTAAAAAATTCTTGGGAAATATATGTCTTATTTATTGTCAATTTTCATCCAAAAATTAGAGTTAATTTTATAAATATAGTTAAATTTATCTAATAATAAAAATTTATATATTAATAATAACGTTAAAATTAATTTTTAAATAATAAAAATAATTATGACAATCACGTTATTACAAAATCACCCACTTTTTCGAACAATATTAATCCACCACTACAATATATTACTATGACAAGCTTCACGGTATTTGTCTATTATTCTGCTGCAGACGGAAAATAAGTAGCTATGGCGACGCGGATGGCGGCGAGAAACCTTGGCCGGGCGATCTCCTCCACCGGGAAGATACTTGCGGACGACGCGAGCATCAAGGTCATTTCCTTCTATCTCGTTCCCTTGCTCGTCTCTGATGAGTCTGATCCCGATTCCGAAAGTTGATCTTACATCGTCTGTCGCCTTCATTGAGTTTTTCACTTGGATTTCGTTAAGATTCCTTGTGATCTAGCTGATGTAACACAGTGGCGTTTCTCGTGTGCTTCGGTTTAGGGGGGGAGGGGGTATTGGATTCTTTGGTTGGTCTTGGAGTCGGTTTTCTAGATTCGTAGACGCCGGAAACGATACAGAAATTTTACAGTGGACAATAGCTTGACGATCTCTGAGGTTTTTGATGTATTTTGGTTTTTTGAACTCAAGGTTAATTGTTGGTTAGATGGAAATACATGGAAGAAAAGAATTCATGTGGTCAACTCCATTTTATATGATTATGACCCGAGTTGATGATGTTGTTGTTGTTATTGTAAGGCCAATTATTGGTAAACTCAATACATGTCGCTGGTTCCAACTCATTTCTGGTGTGCCATTTCTGATCTGCTGGCGGTTCTCGAACATATGTTGCTTGTTGGGTCTTGGAGAAGTTCGTAGCTTGGAATTTTTCATCAGTGCTTTACACCTCGGAACTTTACTTTAAGCTATGCTCTTGCATAAGAAGGAAATCTGAAGGAATGGAGCAGGAATTAGTTGGCATTTCATTGATCACAAATCTCATCATGACTAGACTAGTAGTTATAGCTACCCTCAAGAACCTGCAATGTCCAATTCATGTAGAATTGTTGGTATTTTCCCTATTAATGTGGCTGTGATGTACTCCAACTTAAAACCTTTCAAATTCATCTGAATCCATCCATTGCAAAGAGGACACGTGATTTAAAATACTGGTGTAACAGGAATGCAGTTCCATTTTTTAGAAAAGAAGGTTTATATTTTCAAAATCTTTCTATTGGAAAAATAAAATAAAGTTGTAAATAATTTGTAGTGCTACGTGCATGAGTTTTAGTTTGATGACTTCGATCATGTCAACCTTGCTTGCTTACATGTCTTCTAAAATTGGTTGTTAAAATTGCAAGATCTGATAGCCTTATTTTAGTCAAAACTAGAGATTTAAATGTCTTTGCAATAGATTTTGAAGTAACTAGAGTTTACTTTATCACACTTGGTTTTTTATTTAGATGAATTTTAAATGGAAGAAACCCTTTATTTGACATGCCAATTTTTTAATCTCAAGGAAGTAAATATGAAAATTATACTGTACCCTGCTAGCATTTAGTTAAATGATGTGTGCTCAATCAAATCATTGCAGTCTAGAACCTGCTTCATTCTCCTCATGGAGTATGTGAACTTTATACCTAAGAAGTAGCATGACCTACCTTTGTCCTTGGTGATAAAATGTGCCCTAAGGTATTCCTTAGTTTTTGGTATGTCAACTGAGTCGCTTTATCACCAAGATATCGTTAACATAAACTACAATAATAATGTTAATATTACCAACTGAGTCATTTTATCACTAAGATATCATCAATATAGACATGGTTGGATTTTTATGTGAGAAAAAAGTGACAACAATAATGGTTTCATAACCTGATCCCAAGGTCCTCTTTATCAACTGTTAGGAATTGTCTTCTTTATACCACAGGAAAAATCATAAGTTGTAAAGTACATTATTATTGATCTATGGCTATGTAACTTCTTCATCTCTCTTATGCCATGTTGGACTATAAATGGCTATGTAACTTCTTCATCTCTCTTATGCCATGTTGGACTATAAATGGCTATGTAACCAGAAGAAATAAATAGGACATTTCTGATAATAGGTTTACTTTAGGGTTTTGGTGTTTTTCATCACTGCCATCAATAGTTGACGTTTTCAAAATAAAATTAAGTTTTTTTCGCTGACAATATTACTCCCTGGAAAAGAGCACTATTTAAAATTAAGTTTTTACTCATTCAGTTGATTTTCCATTCTTCAGGCCGCCAACTTTTCCACAATCAGTGAAGCCAAAAAAATGAACCTGAAGAACAGACCATTATCTCCTTTCCTTTCTCAGAAGAGGCCAGAGAAATCTTCGACTTTGTCAATTGGGGAGAGGATGCTACTGATTACCTTTGGCTTGGTTGTTCTGCCAGCACCTGAAATTGCAAAGCTAGAATTGTTCATGTATTAATGTCCTTCTATTTTGGTGTCCGATAAACAAATAATGGCACCATATAACCTGAAAACCAAGAACTTGTTGCCTTTATCTCTTGTTTCTCCATGATTCTCCTGGTTTTCAAGAACTTGTTGCTTTTTCACATGCAGTGGAATCGGAAACCATCCTAAGCAGATAGCCAGCACCATTTGCGCACGAGAGTTGAGTCACAGCTGCTTGCTGTTCCTGATTTATTTCGATCATGAAGCTTGAACCATTTTGTTCTTGTATAATCAATGTTTAATGAGTTATCTCAATCATTCTTGTTATTAGAGAAGAATATCTCGTCGTCAACGATCTTATCTTTGAACAACGAAAATCTAAACATGATTTATATGGGAAAGAGCAGGTGGAATGATGTGTGTAAGTTGAATCTGCTATCAAGGGTAGAACATTGAATCAAGGCTATTTAGTTTCAATTTTAGCTTCATACGAACTTTCATTATTACATAACTTTTTACTACCTTAATTATTATATAGTTTTAACTTTATCTATTTTACTAATTTCAGTTTTAGTTACATCTTGCAAACTGATTGAATCATGATTTTCCAAACTTTGTTTTCTGTTTCCTTTTGATTCTCCGAACTTTTTAACATATCAACAAAGTTAGTTTAACGTAATTAATATTTAAATAGTTAAATTTAATTTATTAAATGTGTCTTATGTTTATATAGCAACCTTTATAATTTATATCGAAAATTATAATAATTTATTTTTTATAAAAAATATATATATTAATATGTATCTACAAATCATACTTTTATAAGTTATGCATTAAAAAATTAGTATAAATGATTGAATCGTTAGCTGAATTAGTTGGACCGGAATGTAAGAAGATTCGATTTGAATTATACAAACCTCGGATCCCATGAAAATTCGATTTTAATTTTAATGTATTTGTTGTAATAGTAAAATTAGGTTAGGTGATATTTACATTTTTTTTTAATGATATGATTTATGATGTAAGTATTTTTTATGATTTTTAATATAAAATATTAAAATTATTTGATAAATACTATTGTAAATCATTACAGTAAAAAAAAAGATATATAACAAAAAAATCTTTACAGAATAAGACCTAAGATTTGAGATAAAAGGTGTTATCAAAAAAATTTATTTTTTATAAGATATCTATGTGATTCATGATATTAATAGAAGTTGACAAATATTGCATCAAACTTAACGAAATAATAAAAAAATGTTAACTAATTTTTTTTCTTGAGAGTTAATTTTCTAGTAACATTGTTATTAGAATTATTTTTTATCGATATTTAAATTTAAATTATATATATATATATATATACTAAAAAATTAAAGAAAAATTTAAGAGATAATGAAGGAAGATTTGAAGGGGACAATAATGCATTACAAGAATTTTTTTTAAAAAATCTTTAACTTCCTGACTAATAAAGGTGAAAAATAAGATATTATTGTTAAGATGGTAAAATATAATATTTTATAAATGTAAACTTAGAAACATTAAGAATTTTAATAGGAAGAGAGATAAATTCATATCAAGGTGAATTATTAAAAAATTTATATAATTTAATTTAATTTAATTTATTAAATTAAGACATCACAAGATGTCTTAACACGAGATTATAAATTTTAGTAATTTTTTTAAAATTATTAAGATATTATTTTAGTGATAATTTCATTTTTTTATTCTCATAATTGCATGATTAGAATTTTGTAATATCAATTTTCCCCCTGTTATAAAAAAAATCTGGTGTTCCTGTTACAGTCGACGGCGTCACCCTGGACGAACACCGATGCCGGTGGACGCCCGACGATGGAAAAATTGATGGCGGCATAGTGCCAGACGGTCCGTAGCAGTGGTGGTGAGGAGAAATCCACCTCGATATTCAGATCCGTACATGCGTAGAAGAATCAAGGGTAGGAGAGGCAGATCGGTACCGGTTGGACTTCGTCTGTGGAAGGAGCACGATTCCACTGCAAAAGAGGAGGGTTCTCTATTACAGGTAGAAGTCGCCGGCGAGGATACGCGTCCTCTCAACGGTAGGGCTGGGAGTGTGACGAGAGTCCGAGGGGAAAGTCCGAGCGACGCCGTTCTGCCCGCCCCCGAGTCGCCTTCCCCTTCGTGACGCTGTTTCGCCCGTCCCGTTCTAACCGACGCCCGTTTTTCGCGAGCTCCGGCAGTCGTTCGCGAGCTGCGCCTGTCTTTTGTCTCTTTCGAATCCAATCGAAGCAGAACGGGTAGCTCTGTTGACGCCGTTTGACGCTTGAACGAGTGATAAGGTTCGACGTCGTTTGTGTGTTCCTTTTCACCTCTTTCTATTATCGATTTTGTGTTTTGTGGGATTTGTTTGTGGCATTTTGTGTTGATGCCGGTATTGTTTTCGACTTGCATCCAATCAGACGTTATATCATAACTGAATAAGCAGATCCGTTCCTCTTGAAAATTTTTGTTCAACGCTATTGCCAGAAATCTGTTGGGTTCCTCTTGAAACCAACCACTAAAGGAACTAGTCTCAGGTGTTGAATTGCCAGAAATTTTTTTAAAGCAAGTACACATCACGTTATATTGAAAACAAGTTTGTCAAGTTACATTCTGTTTAAGCATACTTCAAATTAGAAAGTTCTTACAGTTTCATTCTGTTATAAGGGTGGTGTAGGAGCAGGTCTTTCTCCATCTATGAAAAAGACATCCATTATATAGAATACTATTTAAGGTACATCTTCAAATGCTAAAACATGAGAAATATTACTATTGATATTTCTCAGGGGAATTGTCCATTGACAATACCAACTACCACTAATATTACCACTGAAATTCCTTACAGTTTCATTCTGATATAAGGGTGGTGTAGGGGCAAGTCCTTTGCCATCTATAATGGTATCCTATTATAGAAGAAAAGCATAAATGAAAGAATCATCAGATTTGTACTTCAAAAATCAAACAATACCAATTCTTGAAGCATATAAAATAATAACATATTGCAAGGGAAGAAAGCAATACATACATTTGCAACTATGGATAGCCAAATGAGTCGACTGTATGGCAACAATCAGTCAACCATTACCTTAATATCACTGAGGTTAGCAATATATGGATCATTATGACCTTAAACTTTAAATCCTAAATCTTAAATTATGGTAGGTTAAGTATTGCTGATCTTAGATCAATTTTTGTAGTAACAAGGTCATCCTTTACAAAAGTTGTTATTGTTGAACTCATCAGGTGTAGGCACTTTGTGGTGGTGAAATTAGTTGACTATATTTCCTTTATTTAATTAGGAAACGTACTTTTGTTTGACAAAAAAGAAGCACCTATAGAATGTATTGCATCCATAAATTTACCATCAACATGCACTGCTAAAGGTATTCCTTTATTGTGTACTTAAAAATCATGGTGACGCTTGGTTTGAGGGACAATGCAGATTATAATTATTTACACGGAATATTCAAATATTCTTACATTGTTTTCTACGGCTGTATTGATTAGGTAACATAGAGACATGACAATGTTTTGATGGCTCCATTCAAATTATTCTACATATTGCATACTATCTCTCAGTACTTTGTCCTAAATGTGCTAGTAAGCAGTGTGAAGCTAAAAAAATTAACATTAGGGGTGCTAAAATGTAATCGAAAATCATATGTTGTAAATGATTCTTTATATATAATTGTACATATTTTTATAATAGGGTTGCATTTTGTTTTCTTTACTAAAATTTTCTTTGTTTGTTTTATTTTGAAACACAAGTTAAGATTGTTTTACATGCTTTCTACTTCATAATTTTATTCATAAAATAGATAAGTTGGATTCACTTAAAAATTTTCAAGATGAATCAGAAAAAATTAACATTTTTGTCCATGTAGAAGTTCTTGAAGAAGGACAAGAAAGAAGTAAATATTATTGCTGGAATGAGTCAAGAATGATGGAAAGAAATAGTAGATAAAATTTATGAGTTAATTTGAATCACTTGTATTAAAATTTTATCCACTTGTTTTGGTACTTGAAGTTTTATTTAAATGTTCATATTTTAAAGGTATTTTTACTTCAATTTGACAAATTCCGCTTACTTTTCATAAAATTTCTCATTTTCTTGATTTTCTGGTGTTCAACCAACCTTTTTTTTTGACTTTTCATTTATATTTCCTTTTGGACTTTTTGAACTTTCTTTTCCTAACTTTTTGAACTTTTTTTCCCCAACTTTTCATCATGCACAAGCATACCTAAGTTTCCATCCACTGTCCTTCATCTGTTCTAATTTGGTTTTTTTCCATGTTGATCTTCCTTTGTCACTTTGGACATTGAGAATTCCATGCCAATATTATAGTTTTTGCCCTTCTGGTGGAGTTTATGTAATTGCTGGATGTTAAAAATCCTGTTTTCTCTTCTGCTGTCAACATTGGTTTGGGAAGAGTTGATGATATTAATACTTTTCTAAGCTCATTCTGCAAAGTTTCTGTTTCCAGTGATGGAGAAAGAAGGGATGAGGTATTCTATCATGAATGCTATTAAAATGGTGTTTGATGGATTCTCTTTGGTAGTTGATGCCCCACCTTCTCGAGCTGTTCTGTTTGGGTTTCTTATTGATGGTAATATAGTTTGGTGGTGGAAAACCCATCAATTTCTTTTTTACTATTTCAAAAATGATTTCTGATCCTTTGCTTCTCTTGTTCTTTTGTTTTTCTTGGTCTCCAGGACATCTTCTGGTTGAAGTGCTCCTCATAGTTGTGATTCTATTCTTGCTCTCTCGCAAAAGTTACAAGCATCCCAAGAAGCCACTGACTGAGAAGGTTGGTTAATATGAACACATTCTCAGAGTAGTGGTGATCTGGCTTTTACTGCTGTATTGCTATTTAATTTTGTGCCAGTGGCTCCTAGCATTTTTTGTAGTTGTTGAGTATCTTTGGTGGATAATCAAGTAATGATGCTTGATTTTACTGCTGTTATATATGTCATTACCGTTCTCTTTAGCATAATAATAAAGCTAAACCTCTCCCTTAAATTTATAAATCTATGAAAGAGAAGACATGCACCTGTAAAGCTTGTGGCGGTGCACATCTTTTGTGGTGGTGCAAAAGGTGTGCATTCTGTGGAATTTTATTCAAAATATTAGAATTATTTGACGTAAGCATATTTTCAAGGTGTTGTACTATGGAAGTTGTACCACCTAGTGTGCTGAAAAAAGGTATAATTACTTCCTGATTAATGTAACTTCTCCATTGCCTAAAAAGAGGTTTTGTATTAACAAGTTAATACATTAAACTGAAAATCATGGCTTATTCCTGGATATATGTTATAATATAAAATATTTCACCTTGTTGGATCTTATGTTTATTCTTTATTGTTTTCTCTTTATCTTCCTAAAATTTCTGGTTTTTCCTGTTAGGCCTTTTTGTTCCTTTTTTTTCTATTTTCATTTTGCTTGACAATATATTTTTCCTAAACAAAGTTTGTATTTGTACAAGGGGCATGAATATGGTGATTGCTTTATTCTGTAGATTTTGATAATTTTACACATAATTACATAGGATTTTTTTAGATGCCATTGTGCAAAGCTATACATTAAATCAATGATTATCAAAAAAATTACGTGCAAAGTTTGTGTTTTCTTTTATTTTAAGAATAAATGATACAATGTGGTAATCTGTATGTTCTACAAGCATGATCAAAGATATAATACATGGTTATCAATATATTCAGAAATTATGGAAATATATGTTAATTTTAGATGTAAATTTTCTTAGTTTTCCAGTATTTATGGAATTATAGGATAATTTGAACCTAAAACAAGGAGAAAATTGAATATAAAAATTGGCTAAAGTTACAAAGGAAAATCTAGACATTTGAATCAAGTGTATTAAAGACAAAGATCATAGAGTTTTAGTAAAACATGTGAAATAAAGGATAGATGGTGTTGATAGTTTAATTAACCTTTTGATGAATCTACCATTGGAAACTCTTACAAGCAAAATTCTGGTAGTTGTACAAAGAATATAAATTATAGTTATTTCAAAAAAATTATTAGTTTGAAGGTAAAAGAAACTATTAAGAAAATGAAATATTGGTAAACTATTAAACTAGATGGTAATTTTTTTATTGAAGTATATGAGTGAAGTGGGAATTTAGTGGTTAACTAAGCTTTTTAATGTACTTTTAAAGACAAAGAAGAGGCCAAATGAATAGAGAAAGAATTGATTAATACCCTTATTTAAGAATAAGGGAGATATACAGAATTGCAATAATTATTGTCATATTTAGTTAATAAGTCATACTATGAAATTATAGAAAAGTGTAATTGAGCAAAGACTAAGGTAGGTAACTAAAATCATAAAAAATCAATTTGAATTTATGTTGGATAGACCAAAAATGTACCTAAAAAACTAATAGAAAATTTTAGAGTGAAGAGACAGGACGTCCATATGGTTTTTATTGATTTAGTAAAAGTTTATAATAGAATTCCTAAAAATCCCTTGGGATGGGTATTGAAAGGAAAAGGAGTACTTACAGGATATATTCATATTATAAAGGATATGTATGATAGAAATAGGAGGAGAAATTAAGGAATCTCCAATGTAGGTTTAGACAAAGGATCTAATTAGAATTATGGTAAGATACTTTAGAATCCAGAGGATTTTGAATGAATTGGTCAAAATTTAAATATCTGAAGTATAAATTTAATAGAAATAGGAGTAATGATGAAAGTATACAATTAGATTATCATGAAATTCATTAAATTAAAACTTCAAATACTTAAGATCTATAGTAAGCAATAATGAAGAAATTATAGAGAATGTTATTCATAAGATTGAAGTAGGATGGCTGAAGTGGAGAAATGATTAAAGTGTTAGGTGATAGGGGAATACACTTAAATTTAAATAAATTCTGTAAAACTGCTATTTGTCTGGCTATTTTTGTGGTATAAATTGTTAGGCTGTAAAGCATGACCATTTGCTAAATGTTAGTATTGCTGAGATGCATCTGTTTAAATAAATGAGTGGTAATTCTATAAGGGACGAGTTAAAAAATGATTTTATTAAGAATAGAGTAGGAATTGTATGAATTAAAGATAAGATAAGAGAATTAGTTTAGGTGGTTCGGATATATCTTATTAAAGATAAGATAAGAAAAGAAATTGAAGAATATATTAGTTAAAAGAGGAGAATTAATTAGTGAAAAAAATCAAAAGAAGTTGAGGTAAACCTAAAAGTCTAAAACTATTTACTTAGGAATTTTGTGAACAAATTTAAATCTATGTAATTTAATCAAAAGATTTAACCACATATAAAAATACATGTAAGAAAAGGGTTCATGTGGCCAACCCCACATAGTAGAATTATGATTCAAATTGTTGTTTATCTCCTCTTCTTTTTTATTGAATCTTATTTTGCAACTAATTTGTCTCAGTTTTGAGCACTGTATAATGTTAATTATTTTTATTTGAATGTTAATTTTTCTTGGCCTTTAGGAAATAGATGAGCTCTGTGAAGAGTGGCAACCAGAACCTCTTCATCCCCCTATTACTCAGGAGATGCTTTCAGAACCTCCTGTATTGCAAAGGTAGGTAGTTCACCGTTTATTCTTGTTTTCTTTGACGTTTTTTCCTGAATCCTTCACAACAGGATGTTTTTTTTGTTAATGACAACTAGGAACTTTCATCTAGGAGGAAGTCTTCTTCCATGCATGTGTTTCTAGTCTCCTACCAATTTTCTTTGCATTTTCATTATCTATAGAATTTTTCACTTGCAAAAACTATAGATAATGAAAATGCAAAGAAAATTGGAAAAATAACCAAATTAGTTATGTCTGCAATATTCATTATATGTAATAAAAACAACTAAACATGAGCAATATCTACTTAGTTCATCTAGAAATATTTGAAACTACAAAAATTCCAAAAAATCAAGGAAAAGGTCTGTTATAAAATGAAAATGGTAAAAAGGTAACCAGAGAAAACATACTTAGAAGTTAGATCTAACCAATAAAATAAAGATTTAACCTTGATCTTGAGAAATAACAATGATACATACCTAGAAACACAAAGTGAAGCGTTGAAGTGCCTTCAAATGATCAAGTAGATTTGGAGGAAATCTGGAGAAAGTATTGTGGATTAGCTTTGGATAGAGGAGAGAGGATTTCTGCAGAAAACAGAGAAAGGAGTGTATTTCAATGAAACCAGAAGAAATTTCAATTGCGCCATCCGATACACATTTTTACAGCAGAAAATGCTGGGTTTTTCTCTCTATTTCGATCCATATCTGATCTGGATCAAAAAATTTACCAGATTACCCCCAAAACCTATATACACTTGTTTATTGTATTGAAAACTGAGCCATATCAGTGAAATTTTACTGATATGGATTGAAACAGCATTCTAGCCTTCTAGATTCCACCCTACCAAAATCTTGTGTAGCTAGCATGTATTGTTGTTGATGACCCTTTTCTTCAAAATTTTCTATAAGGATTTATCAGAAAGCTTCCTTCCATGGAAATTATAAATAAGTATAAAATGTCGTAATGAAAGAAGAATTTCAATATATTTGCAAAGCAAAGAAGAATCTCAATGTATTGAGAGATGTCTTTTGCCTATAATTTTTTGCATGTTTCATTGGATATCCTTCATTTGTAGAAGAATAAGGAGACAGAAAATCTCTTATACCAAAGTATCACTTTTCATACAGGGAGATTTTATTACAAAAAGTTTTGGACGTATTTAATGCAAACCTTGCCAAAAATTATGACTTTTGAACAATGTTTTATGTAGTGCTGCTGCGACCCATACAATAATTGATGGACAAGAAGTTGTGAATTTTGCTTCGGCAAACTTTCTTGGATTGGTTGGGGATAAGAAATTAATTGTAAGAACATGTTCATTTTCATTTTTTCAATAAATACCATGTATATAAGGTAATCCTGCAGAAACGTTATTTCAGGATTCGTGTGTGGGATCATTAGACAAATATGGTGTTGGTTCCTGTGGTCCACGTGGCTTTTATGGGACAATTGGTATGGATAACTTTATTTTATCATGCTTTTCTTTCTTCTAATGTGAACTCTATGGGGATTGAATTCTCAATGAGATTCATATTGTTTTATATTTTAATGCAATAGTGTGTTGCATTTTATGTAGATGTTCATCTTGATTGTGAGACTAGAATTGCGAAATTTTTGGGCACTCCAGATTCGATTCTCTATTCATATGGTATTTCCACTATTTTCAGTGTTATTCCAGCATTTTGCAAAAAAGGGGACATTATTGTAGCGTAAGTTTTCTCCTGGTTGTCTTAAATTAGGATGTGTTGAGGATAAATATTTTTATGTCATGTCTTGATTGTTTTATCTTTATGGCATTTGTTATTGATGCTTTGAGGTTTTTTGAACTGTCAATTGATATTTTAGGAGGTGATTTTCACTTGGTATAAATTTGATTTCTCTACTTTTGCAGGTCATTTTTTTAACAAAAGTGTCATTCTTTTGTTTCTTAATTGCAGCTACAAATGTATAATTATTTTATCAAGAATCAATCAATACCTAAATCACTTCATGTTGGTGGACAAAATGAATAACTTTATTTTCTTATATGAAGGTGTGCGTTAATGCAACAGCAAGGTTGATCCATTATGATCTGGAGGATTAGAATCTTAGGAAATAGTCTCTCTATTTATAAAGGTAAGGATATGTACAGTTGAGCTCTTATTAGGTCCTACATTGGTGAGTACTTTAGGCATTTGATTTTCTCTGAAGCTATATTTTTTTGTAGATTATGTTTAACTTTACTTCATTTTTCACTATTTCATTCACTTGATTTTTGGTTTTCTATCTTCCTCTATTCCTTTTGGTTTTATCTAATTTTATTAAGTTTTCCTTGTTGGAAGAACTTGATATGAAACATAGATTAACTTTGAGAATGCTTGTATTAGATTATGGATCTCTTGACATGGATCATAGGATTACAAATTGAATATGAGATAAATGATCTTGACATGACAGATATTAACAATAATCAAGTCATTTTTGCATGGTATCTTACAATTATAATTCTTAGAATTTTGGAATCTGTTTTTGTAAATCATGGAATGAGTTTTGCAATTTAATATTGATAATCTTGGAATTCATCTTTCTTACAATTTGAACTAAATACATCTCATATTACGTCACGAACAATATACCATAATCAATTATAATTTAAATGCCCCATGATCTTGGTTTAGTATTAATTAGACCTTTTAGTATTTAAAGAAAACATGCCCTTGGTCATGGAAAGCTCAACCAAATAACTGTTATCAAGGTATTGTAGAAAACGAATATTCTTAATTTCTCTGCTAGAACAAATTCCTTTAATTTTGCCAATCTCTTTTATGGAGCTATCCAAATCATACTTTTTATGGAGGGCGCTTAAGCACCAAGGCATGATTTGGTCATGCCTTGGAGACTTTCCTCATCTTCTTTTGATTAAATGGATTTTACATCAGATCTATTCAATTAGATATATGTTTATAAATGTTTTTCCTTGCAAATAAAAATTAAATATACTTTTTGATGGAATACTATTGAATAAAAATTAAGGTGCCTGTGTGATAAGTTAAGTTGTCTGGATGCTCAGACAGCACCTAAGCACCCATATAAATAATTACCAATGGCCCACCAAACTGTTATTAACTAAAAGTGAAGTACCTCATGAGCATATTGTTCCTAGTTGATATACATTTTTCCTTTTCCAATGAAGATTATGGATTTGATGGGCATTTTATTAGATGATTTATTCCCTAGAATCTCTACCAAAGTATCAACTAGGATTTTGGATTTCCGTGGAGGTGTACTTCATACTGGTTAATCTACCACTATGTTCATTCAACCAGGTTCCTAGTTGACATGATCAAATAATTAACTCAAATAGAGAGATTTTTTTTATCAACTTTCTGACTTTTCCAACTTATTTGAGTCGATCTCCCTGTGCATATGGAATATACATTTGCATCTGTGTTAATATCCAACATTTAGAAGATATATGTGCTCATGTTTTTATCTAGCCGAAAATGGATATGGATGTCATTTTTCATTCTGCATGGCCTTTGCATCCCATGTAGTTATTGGCATTTTATATCATAAATTCTAATCTTTAGATAATCATTTACCATCATGTTAATATGTTTTGATGTTAAGTCAGACAGTAGTTTTCATTTGTATCTTTCTTATCAATATAATATTTGTGTCTGTCATTGTCTAAACTTTGAAATAGTATGCATACGGATGCACTCATATTGCATTTTCTTGGGTTGGTTTGGTTGGACACCATTTAGTCCATGGAAGAAAAAAGTCATGTTTGGATTGCTAGCCGTGTTATCCTTTTATTTTGTGATTATCCATTTTGGTGCTTATAGAAGACAAATTTTATAATTTTCATTCTTGTTTCATGTGCTTAATTTTTTATTTGGTCCAAAATTGAATGTGTATTGAGTTTTCTTTTAAATTACAGTGATGAGGCTGTCCACTGGGGAGTACAGAATGGTCTTTATTTGTCAAGAAGCACTGTTGTATACTTCAAGCATAATGACATGACTTCCTTAGAAAATACATTAGAGAAAACTACTCGAGGAAATCGGCGAGCACAAAAGATAAGACGCTATATTGTTGTTGAAGCTATATACCAGGTAAGATGCTGCGACCATGACCATCAGCATACCTTAATTTCTTTACATGGTTTGGCAACAAGATCATGACGCCTTTGACTTTTGTTTTCCCCAATTTTTCAAGTACCAAAAAAGTCCTATTTTCATGAATATTTATAATGTAGGCATTCAAATTATATGATGCTTTTTGCTCAAAGAAAAATCAAAATACTGACACTCTTACCTTGTGTGAAATGTAATTTATTTTCTTTACAGGGTTAGCATTGCACTAGAGATAGTTCTACCTGGCAAATGCCACATTTAGGCATTCTGACATACATCAAATGTAAAAACTATTTATTAAAAGATCATTGGATCTGTATAGGTACCTTAATGTACATAAGTTGTGTAACTCTTAAGATAATAGACCTTAAACTATATTGGCATCTCATTTAGGAACTTATGGACTAATGATATATTTTCACACACCTTTTCTTATTGAAACTATCCATACCCTTGTTAAGGTTACAAATGCATGAGAAATGTACGTAATATCGTAGCATACAACATCCTTTTTGAGTGAATATCATCATTAATAAGGTGCAACCTTTTAACTGTATTATGATAGATCCATGTGGAGAAACGGTATAGGTTTCCTAGTTGAGAAGGTTGGTGTGCAGTTGTGTTGAGAGTTTTGTAGATCCATGTGGATGCTTGGCATCTCCTATGCTGGTGCTTCTGACTTTGTCTACCATTGCTAAATTTGCTTTTGGGCCATCTTGTTTCTTTTGGGTTGGTTTGTGCTCTGCCTATGTTCATGATTTCTGTCCAAAATTGTAGAGCATATCCTGTGCTATTTGGTGGACATGCTGGCTCAAATGGAATCATTTCAAATTTGTGATCTTCTACAGTCACCGGTTGTTTCAAATTTATGGTTATATCATTGTACCTGTGCTGTAATGGGCTCCTCTTTCTCATGTCGACAATCTTAAATTCCTAATTTCTGTATTCGTGATTGGCTTGAGCATTCTTAAATTCCTAATTTATTTCCACCTATCATTTGTGTTTTTACATGATATCAAAGCTTAAGTTTTAAGTGTCTAAAACGTATGAGAGATTAAAATAGGAAAGAGAGAAACCTATACCTACCATCCACCTCTCAGCCATTGATAGCCTAGCATATGGCCTCTCTCCAATTGCTGTGTTACCTCCTCTTGCAATATTCAACTCTCTGAGGAGGCTCCTTAACTCCCATGCCCACATATTCTTCAAGCTCATTATCTTTGATGCCCATGCGTAGCCACACCATTCTCAAACTTGCTCATAAGTTGCATCACCACCACCAACAATGAGATGGGGTGGTAGCTGATGATGATGATCTTGTCCTCGAATGCAGTGACAGAGTTGAATTTGCAAGACAGGGAGGAAATGGACTCCAACATTGTGATCATCTTGGTTGCCCTCCTTTGCACTCTCATTTGCATCATGGACATCATCCTCATTGTGTGTTGATCACTGTCACCACTCTTCTTTCATTGGCAACTGTTACTCATCAATGATGGGTTCACAGAAAGGACGAAGAGTAAGGAGGAGAAAGAAAGAAATAAAGAATATAATATAATATAATAATAATAAAGAAAGGAAGGGAACAGGAGAGAGAAAGAATAAGGAAAAAAAGAAAAAATTGCATAAAAAATATGTCAGATGTAGCAAAGAATCGAGAAATTGAGCTTGGTGGTTTGTTACTCCTTTCATTTAACTTGCATGAAGTTGCACGTCTCTTGTTTCTTTTGCATGAACTACCAAGTTTGGTGGGCCTACTGTTCATATTAGGTTGAATATAACTTCATTTAACTGATATTTATTTGTCCAATATTTAATTTGGTGAATCTTTTCAAATGTTAAAAGATTTTTTCTATAAAGTTCTTACTTATTGTATGGTATGAAGGCAGGAGCATTTTTACATCAAAATACATATCAATACCTACATCTTGTACTTAACTATTTTGGATACCTGTACTAGTATTTATCCCCCAGAATCAAAAAATTAGAGGTATCTATGTCTTTTCCCAAGCAACAGAGAATGTGTACGTAAGTTACAACTTGTCTTGTTGGTAATGCCACTTTTAGTTTAATATGTAGCAATTAATTAACCAAATTTCACTTGATTATATTCTATAAAAATGCGTTTTTTCATTTTGACAACCAAAATTACTCTCTTTTCTTGGGAAATGGTAGAATTCTGGTCAAATAGCTCCACTTGATGTGATTGTGAAACTGAAAGAGAAATATCGCTTTCGACTTGTGTTGGATGAAAGCAATTCATTTGGTGTGCTTGGAAAATCCGGAAGAGGGATTTCTGAACATTATGGTATTCCGGTATGTTTGTAAATCATACCTTAACCTGCTTTTTAAATTTGCCACAGTTTTATACTTTTATTTCTAGTTCTGAACCATTTTGTACATTCAGATTGAGAAAATTGATATAATAACGTCATCTATGGGAAATGCTTTGGCAACAGATGGAGGTTTCTGCACTGGCAGTGTCAGGGTTGTTGACCACCAGGTAACCATGCAAGGGTAGTATATCTTTTGTTTTACTAATGTTGTACATCACTATGAAATAAATAGAGACTGTTTTCCTTGTTTGTTGTTCTGTGATGAATCATTTTAGTCTTTGTTTTCAGCGCCTGAGCAGTGCTGGATATGTCTTCTCGGCATCTCTCCCTCCATACCTTGCAACTGCTGCAATTGCTGCTGTTGATTACTTAGAACAAAATCCTTCTTTGCTTGAAAAATTGAGGAAGAACATTGACTTCCTTTGGAAAGGTATCTCATATCTAAGCACCTTTACACGTGGTTTCCATAAACTCATTAAGTACCATCCTATGCACTTCTCTCAAACGCACAGTTTATACATTGTATGCATGTAGCTTAAAATTACGTGCTTTACTTATTTTGACTACATTTTAACAAAATAATAACTAGGATGTGAAAGAAAAGCTACAAACAGTTCAAGGAATGATTTTGAAATTCAATACAGCCCTATTTTAATGGTAAAAACAGACTTCTTGATGTGTTGTATTTGCATGATACCTATCATATGGATTTCTTTCTATGCTATAAACTAGGTAGTTGGTGTGCTGTTTCCATGCTAGATGTTGGAGACTAGCACCTGCTGTTGGTTATAATGGCATGATGTTTCTAAAAATCCTTCAAAAATCGCCGGACTGATCCACCTATTTGCACTCAATATTACTACATTTTATAACCAGCTAAACCAAAGTAAAGTTAAACCCTGATGCATATACATCTTGAACTGAGCACCTTATTTTAATGGGGGTTTGCAGAATTTTCACATGTGCCTGGTTTAAAAATCACCAGCAGTCCATTGTCACCCATTGTTCTTCTCAATCTGAAAAATTCAACCGGTTCTGGTGAGAATGATTTGAGGCTGCTTGAGACCATTGTTGATCAGGTAAGGAAAATATTCTACTATCCGTTGCTCTATTTTACACTACATACCAACAATGTTTTATCGCAGGTTCTGACGGAGCATTCCGTGCTTCTACTGACAACCAAAAGATCAAAACTTGACAAGTGCAGCCTGCCGTTGGGGATCCGTGTATATGTTTCGGCCGGCCATACGAAATCTGACATCCTCAAGGCATCGGAATCATTGAAAAGGGTTGCTGCACCCATTCTATCAAAGATCAGCTGAAGTTGTTAATGGCATTTTCTTTCTTGCAATGTATGCCAGTAAAAAGTATGTGAGAGCATTTTAAATTATTAGTCTTTATTGAATAATTTTTTTTAAAATAATTTTTTTGTAAATTGCATGATATTTGATTTTCAGAATAATAAGATGAAAGGTAGTTGCAATTTAAATTTATAAATAATATTTGTATTCTATTGGACAATAAAAATGTTTGGATTAGTGGTTGAGATGTTGGGTTCCTTGACCATAAACCATAAATGACGATATATAAATATTGACTTTTGGGTTTATTGCTGCAAGGAAAATGCAAAACCTTTAGGTCTGTACTTCAAATTGCTTCTATTATTAACTTCTCCTCGCGTTTCCTTTCAATTCATTACTCGGCTTTTGGTTTGGAGAAATTGGCTTCTTTAAGTTCCTAGTTAAAGTATAATTCATCTCTGGAAATATATTGATGCATAAGCATTCTCATAAGTATAGAAATAATATAGAGTCAAGGGTCCAGAAAGAAACCCTAATTCTTACACGCTTCTAGTATTGCTGTGGTTTTTAGCATGAACGTTTCAATAAGGCCTTAAAGCTCCATTATTTTCCAAAAAATAAAAGGCTTGAAATCCACCATAACATGCAAACTAGATGGCAAAATCATCCCACCAACTAGTTTCATGAAGTTTGTGACCAAGACTCATACAATTTTATAATTATATCAATTGATGATATGTTTTTTTATTTAATAAAATCATATAAAAGAAGAGACACACTGCATCAGATTCTATGATTCACAGTGAACTTATCAATATCTGTTATTCTAGCAGAGAACCTATCAGTATTGTTTCCATACTTGTTGCTTATAGTACTAATTATTTGTAAATTTGGATATTCAAATCTCACATCCTTGTAGCAACAAAACCGGGAATTCCAACAATGCAACGCCCATATGCCATGGAGTCTGCATATTATTTGTTCAAGTACCATACCACTTTCCAAACCATGGTATACCACTTTCCAAACCATGGTATACCACTTTCCAAACCATGGTATGCCACAAACTATGCTTTATGAGATATAGAGCAAAGAAAAAGGAGATATAATTTGATAACTTTCAAAAAACATCAAGTTACTCTTTCTATGAAATAATATTATACAATGGTCATGAAGTTCATCCCATTATTCATATTTGTTTTACAAAGTCAGTTATCATACATCAAAATGTAAATATGAATACTATAATTGCTGAATAAAATTGTTGTATGGAAGCATTGTTATATCCTATTGTACGATACACCTCTCAAAAAAGATCAGGAACTAGTCTGTCCAAATAAGGCTATCGATTTGATCACTTCAAGCACTCATGACAACACTTTGAAGGTGTCGGATGGCTTGAGGCATGTAATCTTTGTTAAGAAGCTTGAATAGAACATTGTGTACATAAGAATCTGGACTAATCCCTTTCTCGTGCATCTGAAAATAGAGCCTCAAAACTTCATCCCAATGCCCTATATTGGAGTTTGCATTCATCAATAAAGCATATGTGTATTTATTAGGGGACACACCCTTTTTCTGCATACCATAGAAAATCTCATAGGCTTTTCTTAATCTTCCAAATCTGCAGAACCCATTCATGAGGGAATTGTATGTTATCACATTTGGAGTCATGAAATTCTGTTGCATATCCAGAAAGAATGCTGATGCAGCTATCAGTTTGCCTCTGAAGCCATGAGCATGAATTAATACTGTGTAAGTCACGACAGAAGGAGAAATTCCATTCTCAATCATTTGTCTGTAGATCCGAAGCATCTCTTCCAGGAGTCCCTTCTTACCATAGGCATGAATTATGCAAGTATAGGTCACACAATCTGGAGCATGTCCATCAGCAAGCATCTTCTTATACAATCTATCGACTTCATCCAGTTTTCCAGCCTTGCCAATCCCATAGATCTGAACATTGTATGCGATCACATTGCGAGAAAACCCTACAGCCTCCATTGTCTCCTGAATATGGAGACCATTTTCTACAGACCCAAGTTTAAATTCCCCAACTAATTGTGTGGTGTATGCAACTCGATCTGGCTTCAGACCTGCAGACAACATCTCCTGAAAAAATTCATTTGCTGTAACCAGATCTCCCATTCTGCAGGACCCATTCACAAGAATGGTAAAGGTGAAGACATCAGGTTGAATTCCCAACCGAACCATCTCCTCCTTTAGCATCAATGCATCACCAAAAGCTCCCAACCTGCAATGGCAGTCTATGAGTGTATTGTAAGTGACCAGGGTTGGAGTGTGATGAACCTGTCTAAGCTCATCAAAAATGCAGAGAGCCTCTTTTATGTTTCCAAGGCGACAATACCCATAAATCAAAGTGTTGTAGGTCACAACATCTGGAGCCAAACTCTTCTTCTTCATGTCCAAAAACTTGTCCCTTGCAAAACGCATCCATCCCCACTTGCATAGCCAATATATCAAACTATTGTACGTTGATACCGTGGGCAAAGCCCCTTTCCTCATCATCTCGTACTCAAAAGCGAGCGCCCCAAACAGATCACCCTTCATGCAGTACCCATGTATGAGTGGGTTGTAAGTGTAAGCCGACACCCTCATGCCCGAGGCAATCATCTTCTCCACCAGCTCCTTCGCCTTGTCCAATCTCCCGATCTTTGAGAATCGATTGATCAGAATGTTGCAGGTCACGTCGTTCGGCTCGCACCCACTGCCGAGCATCTCCTTCAGCAGCCTCTGCGCATCCTCATCCTTGTCTTCCTTACAAAAGCAATCGAGCATGGTGTTAAATGTGACAACCGAGGGAACGATCCCCGACCTGCGCATTTCCGCAAACACTTCCCGCGCCTTCGCCCCCTCACCGCCATTCCTCAGCGCCCTAAGAATCCTGTTACAGTTCTTCACCTCCGGCGCGTACCCATTCCCCACCATCTTCGAGAAGACCTCCACGCAGCGATCCGTCATCGACCTCTTCGTGTAGAGAAGAATCAACGAATCGAGCAGCTTACCGGCCACCACCCGGTCCACGCGTCCGTCCACCAGAGGATCGACGATTCCGTGGAGCTCCAGCTGGACCGCCCGCTCCAGCACCGAGTGCGCGGAACACACGAGCCCATTCTCCGCGAGAACCGCCAGCACGGCGCAGAACGCCGCCTCCGTCGGCCTGAAGTCCGGTTGCCGCTCGGCCCACCGGAAGAACCGGAGCAGCACGGTGGGGCGGGAGCGGACCGAGACGAGCGCATCGAGAAACAGACCGCAGTCGGCGACGACGGGTCGGAGGCGGTCGGGGAGCGGGAAGGGCGTCGGTGTGGCGAACGCGGTGTAGATGAAGGTGGAGACCTGGCTGGGGGTGTGGGAGGAGAGTGTCCGTTGGAGGAGGAGGAGAAGCGGGACTGATAGGGTTCTGACGGCACTTGGTGTGGTCCAGCGGGAAGGAAGATGAAGCATGAGGTGGTGGGTTCATGCGCCGCCGCCGCAATTGGCCGCTGCCGCCAGGACGACGACGATCGCCTTGCGCGAGCAAGTGGGTGAGTAATGACATGGACGGCCTTTGCTTTGACCGTCGTGGTTTTGCCCAGCTGTTGGGTTAGCCGGTGGTTTTTTCAAATTTGTTTTAATTTATTTGTCTTCAACATATACTAAAAATATAAATATAGGTAGTCCTGGACTTTTTATTTGATCAGTTTCAATTAAATTTTTATAGATAAATTTTTAT